>VWPU01011876.1:0-125281 GCA_013398955.1 Callaeas wilsoni
CCCCGGGGAGCGGCGGAGGGGCTGTGGGGAGGGTCCCCCTTTCGTACCCCCGGCGCCCGCACTGAGCGGGCGAGGGGCTGCGGGGCGACGGCGGGCGCCGGGCCGCCGGCTCCTTCTCTGCCTTTTTTGGTGGTTCCGTCCTCCTCTCCCCACCCCCGGCGGGCGGCTGCGTGCGCAGGAGCCATCCCGGGGCAGAGGTGTTTGTACTCGTGTCCTTGGGTGGAAGGGAGAGGCAGAGCCGGCCCGCCGCCAGCGCTGCGCCGGCCGGGCCCGGCCCCGCGCCCTCCGCACGGACCGCGGGGGTCCGGGACCGGGCTGGACCCGGCGGCGGTGCCGTGTCGGCCCGAGGGTTCCCCTGCTCCGGGCGGGGCCCCGCTGCGCCTCGGGTGAGCCCCGTGCAGCGGGTTTGGCTGGTGTGGGGACAGGGGTGCTCAGGAATCAACATGCGCTTTGTGTTGTGCCACTGGTCTAGTTAAACCAAGGGTTAACGCTGGCAGTCTGTGGTACTTTGGCGTTTTGCTGTACGAAAAGTTATTGTTGTTGTTTTGGTGTTTGCCCAGGAACCCTGTGAGATTTAACCCAACTTGCCTCCTAGGCTTTGCCAAAAGCCTGGAGTGATAGATAAGGGGTGTGAACATCCACTCGTGTTTCCACAGGATGTTAGGATTGGGTAACCTTAGAAAATAAAAAGGGCAGTTATCTTACTGCTAATAACAACAGCAGCAACAGCGAAATACAGAAGCTTCTACCCTATGTGCTGATGTAACGTGGCGGCACTCAGCAAACCCGTGGTAGTTACTTCACCCCCTGCATGGATTGACTTCAAGTGCACCGTTGTGTTCTGAAGTCCATTCCCCGAGTGTTTGTCCAGGCTTGTCCTATAATAGGTGTCATTGCATAAGAGTTACAGGGAGCAAAGAGCGTGCCGAGTTTCTTTCACTCTTCTAAGGTTCTGTGCTCACATCTCAACTGTGCCAAACTCTGCACTGAAAAAAGAAGGGCACAGCTTGGTAAGCTGCCCTGCGAACTTCAGTGAAAAAAAAAAAAATTATTCTCTTCTTCCTCCTACTTACAAGCAAATGTTTTTGTTTGTCTTGTGTCATCTTAAATAATTTTTTGCACAGTGTTAATCCTCTTCTGAACTGTGGACGATGGTAAGTCAACAATTGAGGAAGTAAATATGTCAGTTCCTTCCTTTGTCTCTTTCTTGTCTGTCCTCTAACTTTTACAGCTTTACTCTTTGAATTTTATCTGATTTGTTTTTGTAGTGCTGAGGTACCTACCTGTTCTTTATTATCACCTAACTTAGAACAAGGGGCCTGGCTCTTTCCTGATCTATCTTGTATTTGTTCAGGCCAAAATAAATGTATAATGGGAGGATTTTTGTTCCTTATGGTATTGAATAACAGAGTCTCTGACATATCAGTGGCATAATTCCCTGGGTTTATTACTTTGCAGATAGAGGAGAAGATATTCTTCACCACTGGAGAAACTGTCTCCTGTATGTATTTCCTAGAATACCTTTTAAAAATGTTTGTCTTAAAAACCTGTGAATCATGTTAAATTTATTTTAATCTGTTACTATTTTCCTTCTTGACTAATCATGAATTTATGGCAAAAATTAACAACATTGTATATGGCATAGCATACTTACAGGAGTGTGATTGAAGAATATAAATTTACATTTCAACTTCTTGTTACTTCATGGTCTCAGATGGCATATTCAAAACCTCCCACAAATGGCTTGAAAGAGATAGTGGCAAGTTATCAGGGAGAGTAGCATTAACACAAACTACTGAAAAGTTGCTATGGTTACAGATAAAGGTAATCCCTGTTTCTGTAAAAGTGTGTCATTTTGTAACAGCTATATTAATCAGTCTGATTTCTGAGGAAATTGGAGTATACAAACTTCTGGCTCAATTTTCTTGGCAGTTAATTGCTATGCAGCCTTTTTTTAAAATACTGAATGGGCTATGACTTGCATTCAAGATACATGATTTGACCTACAAAGATTATTATAGATTACATATAAATGCACTTGGACTACGCTGACTTTGATGGAAACTCTAGTATACTTATTTTTGCTCCACCCAGGAGATACCTGATATCAAGGAAGTGTCTTTTAAAATGTGTAGATCCTTTTTCAAGGACTTTGGCTGAAGCAAGTGATGTAGCCCTCTGTCACCGGAGATCTTGGTTGTACAGCTGTACAAGATACAATTCCGTGTTCTCATAAGAAAAAAACACCCAACCAAATCACACACCCCCAGAAAAACCCCAAGAACCACCCCAAAGCAAACCAGTATGGCAGCTGCTGAGAGATTGAGACCTGTTGGGAATGTCCAGCTTTATAGGCCAGGGGGCCACAGGGCAAGGGACAAATGATTCTGTTAAGGGCTTATTCCTTACATAGAAAGAGTTGGAATTTAACATGCTGGAACTTCAATAATATCTCAGGTCTGCTAAGCTTTGGGTGGTTTGAGATAGCTGCTAAAACATCCGGGGGAATGTGTCTGTCTGGTGTATCTGTACTGCTGTCCAGACAGCTCAGCAGACCTCTCTGTACTTACCACGTGCACCTCTTTGTTGTTTCCAGATCTGATTATTGCAGTGCAGTAGTACATCTGGGATTGAAAGCAGCAAGAGGAATCTCAAAAGTTCAAGATTACTGAAATCTCATCAGTCTGGTATGTTGTTCTCTTCAGACTCCTGGAATAGCAAGTTGAATTCTTTGTATGTGAAGGCCTCCTTAGTTACAGCTAAGGATAAGTTTCCTGCTAGGTTTCTAGGATCTTGGCTTTTCATCAGCAATTTCATTCTCGGGAAGTAATGTGCTACTAAGAACTATGAACTGTGTATTGTTGGGCTGGTGTAGAAGATTGTTTTTGGTAGTGGTGTTTGAAGCAGGACAATGAACCCATGCTCTGGGGACCTTCAGTCAACATACACTCTGAACTTGTTTTCATCTTGCTTATCCAGCCTGGAAATTCCAGGTAGTTTTGCAGACTTTCAAAACTAAAGTCAGGCTGGAAAGAAGCTATTGCTAGAAGACTTTTGCAGAGACTGCACACTGATGTATTGAAGAATGCATAATATGAAAAGGAATGTTTGTTTCTTCACACAGGGCATTTTTTTTCCCACTGCCTTTATGTAGACATGGCCCTCATGAAGTTAATGGGTTTTTTTAGGTTTGATAAAAAATTTAGTAATGTCTCAGAGTCATTTCTCAAATGCCAAAGTTCTGAAATTCCTATGCTAATGTGCTTTTAAAATTGATATATTTTCAAAAATACACAGCAATTTTGAGAACTGTTGTTTATAAACAGGATTACAGCATCTGAGGGTGTGAAAGGCATGGGAAGCTAAATATTACTTTAAAAGCTGTCCCTAGTAATAAGAAAAGCTAAAAGTCAGAACTATAATAATAAATAAAAAATTCAGCACATGCTGTAGTGCAGACATAATTGACAACCAGAGGTTAAAGTCCTTTTCTCCAATGCCAGTTCATTGTGTGTATGCAGCAGATCAGTTTCTTTGCTACTTATTAACATGTACAGAATCCAGGAGATATAATGGATTCAGGACTGAAAACCAGGTGCAGAATAGTGAAGAAAGCTCATGTGGTTCACACTGATCTGCTGGGACCTGGACATTGAGTAACCATCTCTTCATCTAATCCCTGAACAGCCATCACATGTAGCTTTTGATCACTACTATTCTTGTCTCTGTTTGAACTGGTGGCTTACAGATGAAAGGCTCTATTCCTGATCTCTTGAGCTGTCAAGTCTTCCAAACTTGCTGTCTTCTGCATGTGTAAGATTACAGAACAAACGGCCTTTTAGCTGTTCCATGATTACAATAGTCAAATGAGAGTCAGGTGCTCTCTGACTGTCCAAGTGCAGAGTTGGGTGGCAGCAAACTGATTTTTTTTTTAACACTGCTGTGAAAGCTTCCCTGCTTAGTGTTCTTGCAGTTGCAATCTGCTATTTTTGTTTTTTGTGCATTGCTAGAGATACTGTAAGGGTAGCAAAGGCTTAACTTGAGCCTGAACCTTAAAATGTGCCTGTGCCATTTTTCCAGAATGTATGTGTGTTTAGAAGGAAAATAGATGGCTTTTTGCAGAAACTGAGGCTAAAAATTAGCCTTTTTAATGTCTAGTTTCACTACATTTCCTTCAGCATGGGATAATGACTTGAAGAGCAATTTTTTAGTGCATGGATTCCCAACATTTAGGTATAGATGTGTTTACCAATGATATCTAGTTCAGTGACCTGGGGTCAACCATGAATCTAGTTTGGATCAACCACTTCACAGATGATGTGGGGATCTTCGCTTTTATGAGGATAGCAAATTACTCCTGGGGCTTTCTTACTAGGACAGTTGTGTGGTGTGCATGTGTTTGTTTTGGTTTTAAATGAGATGGGGTAAGCAAATCTAGGAGGCCAGTGCTGAGCAGAGGAGAGTTTGCTTTGCCATCCCCCTTCTGCTCTGGGTGAGCCTTATTCTTGCTTATCAGAGGCTGGCCAAACTTCTGCCAGCTCAGAGACTGAAGGCAGGTGGAAGGGGCTGATGAGCACCAGAGCTGGGTTCCGGGAGTTGGCCAGACTGCAGGGCTTGGGGAGGAAAAGGGATGGAACATCTCCCTTGTAATGATAAGAGCTGCTAGTTGCATGTGTGACAGAAGCATGAGCTGAAGTGTGGGATGTTTGATGATAAAAATTATTTTTCATTGCCATTACAAGGTGGTGAGACTGCTGTGGTAGCAAATAGAGCTGGAGACTTTTGGAGTAGTGTGTTTGGTTTGCATTTTTTTCCCCTCTCCTTTTTAAAGTACCTGAACAACAATGCTGACTCTAGGGTTGTCATGTCTTCTAGCACTTGGCAGTTTGATATGATTTGTGACTTGTGCTGCTGTTTTTATGGGCCTAAAGTTAATGCGCTCCAAATTGAAGCTTTCCAAGATTGGTTACTGAGATACTTGAGGGACACTTTACTGGTCTGTTCTGTTTGCGTGAACTGTGTTCTTGGTTTTGATGGCTTAGATAGGGGTTGGTCAAAAAAATGTGTCATGCAAGTATGAGTTATCCTCAGGGGACCCCAGATCAGCTTCCAGCAGTGCTGGCTCTCGCAGGGCACTGAATTCAGATGCAAGGATTAAGGTCTGGTTCTTTCATCTTATATTTTAGGTGTTGTGGGGGAAGTTACGTGAATATTGTTAATCCTGTTCTTGTAGTGTTTCATACATATCAACTTACAACCAATTGCTGCTTTTCAGTCCTACTTGGATTTGTGGCATGATAGGTTGCTCTAAAATAGGTAACACAAAATGTGCTGTTTCATCATTTTAGCAGAAGTAAATGTCCTTCTTGAAGGTGTTTTTTATGCTCTTTTTGGTGTATCACAGCTCAAGGGAGCACTTAGCTGTAAATATTTTCCTGATGTTGCCTAGTATTTGCAGTAAAGCAGTGTGCTGAACTGCTTTGGACTTTATTAATCTGTATTAGGGAAGTGAAAACATCCTCATTTTGTGGGATTGGTAGCGGGTGAAGTAAGGGAAGGCAGTCGGCTCCAGCACTGGGAGGGGAAAGGTGGCAAGAACCAGAAACAAGTTTTTCCTCTTTGCCTTCGCACACGACAAAAACAGCCCAAATGTGCTTGTGCTGACAAGTGCTTTATCTTCCTCTAGCTTAATATTTTTAGTTATTTTACACTAAACACATGAAAATACTTTATGTAAGGCAGCCTTACTACCCAAATAAGTCTTGTGTAACTATGATGATACTTGTGGGTGCAGGAGGGAACACTGACTGCGTTCTGGCACTTCCCTCTGTTGCTTGTTAGGAATGGGGCAAGGTTCGTCTTGAACCAGGTGTCGTATCTGCACTTGTGAAATATTTATTAAGCCTTGTTTTGTTTTTACTCATCTTTTCACTGGATAGATGGGTAGGGAACCACATCTGTGTTTGCACGAAGGAAAAAGGATCACTTTTAAGCTAAAGGGCAGGTTTTCGTGTAGTGCTGAGAGGAAGCTGTGCTGTGAGAAACGCTGTTGTCATAACGTGACCGGGATCTTGCAAATTTGTTCAGTCAAGTGAAGCCTGAATAAGTACAAAAAGTTTCTGGCAGAAGCCGTGGTACCTTGTGGGATGGAGACAGTCACTTCCTGCGGAGCTCCTGCTGACTCATGCTTTAAATGGGTGGAAGTCTTTGGAACCGGCGACCCGATGTATTTTTAGCCGGGGTTACTAATTTATATAGTGTGCTCGGCCTCCCAGGGTAACTCCCGTCACCCTTCAAGCGCGGATGGGCTCCAAACCCTCGGCTAATTTTATCCCGTAAGTGGAGCAAGCGGCAGTTGTGTAATTGCCGCGGGAGAAGCGTTCCCAGCCCGCTCGGGTGTTATCCTCTCTTCCACCGCCGCCCCCCCGGCCGGGAGCGAGGCGCCGGGAGGGGTGGGCGCCCCGCGGGGACCGGGCTCCGGCCCGGGCATCGGTCCCGGGGTGCGCCCGCCCGCGGCTCGCGTTCGTCACGGCGGGAGCGGGGCACGGTCCCTTTAAGAGCGCGCGCCGGGGGTGCCCGAGCCCGCCCAGCCGAACCTGGTAGCGAGGAAAAGTTCTGCCCGTGACGGACAGGCCGCTCCGCCAATCGGCGGGCGCGGCCCGGCCGGCGGGGCGGGCCCGGCGCGGCCCGGCCAACAGGAGCGGGAGGGCGGGCCCCGTGCCCAGGGTAGGTTGCGCCGAAGTGCAGCTCCAAGTGAAGTTAATCTGGGGTGAAGCGAACAGAAAATTGTGGAGATCGTGTTGGTAGGAATTTTGCCGTTCTAATCGCGTCGTGTGGCGTCGTTCCGCCCTCCGGGGCAGTGGAGTTCATGTGCGTGGGGCTTTCCTTCGTCGTTTCGCTCTCTAATGATGGCAGGATATTAACATTTATGCAGGGAAGCAGAACAAAAGGGCTCTTTAGACAGGAAATAAGGTGCTGAGAGGCTCAAACTTGACCGAGTTTCTTTTGTCATCTCTCGGCTTGCACCGGGTGTTCTGGCGTGGAAGAATCGAGCGGTTCCACAGTATCTTATGGAGAAATGTTAATTCTAAAATAGCGAGGATAATGCTGCCGTTTTGGAGTTACACAATGTTACAGGAAGAGAGCTCGATTTTAACTCTAACTTCTCTGATTCTGATGAGATTGGAGGTAACTAATTATGACAGCTGCTATGGGATTATTCAGTGATAGCATTTGCTCCAAGTCATTTGTCTTAAATTGTCCTTTGTTGTATCACTGAAGGCTGCTGTGCTGTTGTCTGTGTTTGTTCTTGATGAGAAGCATGTCTCGCAGGTCCTTAGCATTTAGAACAAAGATATGTAAAAACTATGTAAAACATGGCAATTTTGTCTCAATTTTAATCAGTTTTGTAGGATGTCTGGGTCTGTCAGAGCTCTGATTACAAATACAGGCAGGAAGAATTAAGTGTTACTGCTCTGTGTTGCAGCTACTACCCTTCCAGCCAAGGAGGAGAAAAAAGCGGGGGGGAGGATTTTTCTTTTCCTTTTGAATTGGTCTGAATCTCTTTGGAAACCTGTATTGCCTAATGGTAGCAGGTGTTTTATTTGAGGGAAGATTATTTTCAGTTTCTGTACCAGTTATATCATATATGGTATTTTTAGTGACACTTTGTGCATCTGAAAGGGCTTCAGGAACAGGAAAAGTATGAATTGCCATGGGTGGCATGGGATAGGGTGAGAGGGAGGAGAGCAGGAAGTGGCGAGGCAGGAAACGGGGGTTCTAATGAGAATGAAGACTTTCTTTTAATTGTCACCCTTTCTGTATTAGATGAGGCCACATACAGAACAAGGCGTTCAGATTGGGAAATCTATTTTCTTACTTCCCTAAATATTTCCTGTTTTTTTATAAAATCACTTGGGTTGATACACAGCTGTTCCTGGGAATTGGAAAGAAATACTCATGTCCCTAATACTTGTTGACTCTAAGAAGTTTGATGGGTTTTGTGTGATTAGTCATGGTGATAGAAGAATGGATCTGAAAAATTGAGCAAGAGTCTTTCAAGTGACCGTGGAAAGCAATTGCTTAGACCTTTACTGAATGTAAACAAGTGTTATTTTGAAACTATACCTCATTCTTTCAGTTTTACATTGAGGCATTCTGTTTTCTCCCAAAATGCTGGGTATGGATTGCTTATATATATATATCTATATATATATATATATATCTATCAGTGCCTTGACACACTGGCATCTTGCCATGGGCCAGTGGCTTATAGGTCTGAATTACTAATTCACTCTTGCTGTCTTTATCTGTTTATAGCATTTTTAAATGTCCTGTGTTGTATTTAAACCCTGGAAATAATATTTTAGAATGGGTAGTGACTACATATGGTCTTTTAGCTGAGAGTTGGGATAGGTTTCCTGTACTGGGTTTAAGACCAGGATACGTAAGTGTTTAAATACCAGGATATTAATTTCTTAACTTCCATGTGATGCTAGGCCTAAGACTAAGTGGCTAGATCAGATGTATGAGATGAGGGAAAGAAGAATAGTAGAGTTAGCTGGAATTTCTCTAAATTTATGAGTATGTGCATTAGAATTGCAGAAACTAAAGGAAGCCAACTAAAGTATTTGTGTGCCATTAAATACTAGATTTAGTCAAAAACTGGTTTCACTTAGAACTAGATAAAAGCTGAATACATGAGGCAACTTGGTTCATGTTCCTTGGTCACTGAGCAGCCATGTTTCTTGGGTCCCCTCTGCCCCCCAACTTAGTTAGGAAAGATGTATTATCTGGGACCAATTTTCCTGATTTATTCAACACAGGAGTGAAATGCTCGACTCTCTCACCACATGTATACAGTTCTAATGCAGGCTGTTTGTAGAAAGCAAATCTGCCCTAAAGGATAAACATACCACTTTGCTGGCACAGCTGTACAACTTCTGTATTCAGGCTACAGCAAATGTTTCTTGCCTGCATTCAAAGCCGTTGCTGGCAGGACCTGTGTTGTCCCTGCACGACGATTGGTTGTTCCAGCATTTCTTGTTCATAAAACCTTCTCCTGCACATGCTCCATCTGCAGATCTTAAACACTGTGAATGTGTTGTGTGCTGTGGGATTTATGTGTCTGCTGCTTGTGCCAGCATGGAATATACATCTCTGATGTGAATAAGAGATTCTTAAAATCTACTGTAACCCTGTGTGCAAAATGCAGGACCAAATTTTATCTCTTCTCTTTATGAGCCAAAGGACATCTGTGTCCTACAGTCCGCTGGCTGCTGGTGGTGCTGCCCAGTGCGAGGTGGGTGGCCCAGCAGGAGCTGGGATGGTGACCCTGCACTCTGGTTCTGTTCAGTGCTGCTTGGAGCAGGCTATGTGCCTGCCATGAGCTGATCTCTGTAAAATACCCCCGAGCCTTGGGAAGGGCAGAAGTCCACCCTGAAAACAGGGATGTGGGCTTTGGATGCCGCCCTGCTTTTTGGGCCCTCTCCGCCACACGCAGGGCCTCCTGCATGCTCCCAGAAGCGTGGCTTCTGTGAGCACTGCAGGCAAAGTCAACTAGGCTGGCTCAAATTGTTCTGAACTAGTGGCTGGAGCCAACACAGCTGGCCCTTTCCCCCTTCTCTTCCTCCCCCTGTTTCCCAAGTGGTTTAGTGGTCATTTCTGCTAATTGCCCTGTGCCCAAGGCAGAAGGGAAGGGGGAGAAGAATAATGTCATCCTAGAGTGTGTCAGTGATACCCAAAAAGGGACACCTGCCCGTGGTTTTAGCTGTGAGATTTGGCCTCTGACTGGTTTCCTTGCAGTTTCTAGGAAAGGGATGAGCTGAGGAGGTGTGATCAGCACAGGAGTGCTGTTGCAGGGCAGATTGGAGCCAAGGACCAGCCCTCTCCTGCAGATACAAGGGCTCCTCAGGAGATAGTTGTGTGTCCTCCTGTGGTGTGAAGCTCACTCTGGGTGGGGCGGATCATCTGCCCAGCGATGTTTACACTGTAATAAGGTTTTGTGAAAATAAGCAGTTAATTACACATGACCTACAAAGTAATAAAAATAGTTGGGATCTGTTCTTAGTTTAAAATCCATTTAACAGAGGCATGAAACATGTTTGGGATTTTTAAACCTGCTTTGGTTTTTTTTTTTAACCTTTAGAATTATCAGGAACATTAAGTCTTTCTTCCCTGTTCTTCTTGGATCTCTCAGATGTGTCATAAGCTTCTCAGCCCTTAATTGAAGGGGTGGGGTGATATATTTTTAACAGATCCCTTCTTCCAAGTGTGTTTATAGGGCTTTTGAGCTAAACAGAGATTAGCTGAAACAAAGCTTTGAAAGTGCAAAACTATTTCTCCTCAATCATATTGAAGATGTTTTGCTCATTCTCCAGTTGTTGAAAGAAACAGAGAGGTTTTTTTTCATTTGAGAAGTAACTTGTTTGGCTATTAAATTACACATTAAGAAAGAAACTGAGTTAAATCCTAACCTGATCCATCTTCTGCTCCGTTTAGATCAACTTAAGACAGTATTTTGAGTATTACTTAGACAAATGAACACACTTATTTGAGTATTTCCTAAAAATAGCTCCTTTTTAAGCAGCAGTTTTCTTAAACCCACAGTTCTTCCTTTCACTTAATGCTCCAGCAGTCTTGCAGGAGCTCAGACTGTCTCTGTGCTGAAGACCACCCCTGCTCAGCTGTTCTGCCCTGCCAGGATGTATTTGTGTCACAGGACTCTAACCTTCAGGATATGGTATTTGTCAGTCTGAAACATAATAATCCTGTATCTGGAGAACTGAACTGTAAGCAGTGTGGCTGGCTTGGCAGGCCCTGGCAGCCACCCCAGCAGTTTAACTAGCCCAGGGTTTAAGACAGCACTGCACCAGTGTGTCCTATAATTCATGATGCTAATGCATCTTTATCTATGTGAAGGATTAGGGAGACAAATATAAACTTAATAATCAAATTGGAATGGGAGCTTAAGAGAGGTATTTCTGAGATGGAAGTGAGGTGTTTTGGGCTTATTGAGACATTTTGCATTGCATGGGTTTTTTGAGCAAGGCCTGAAGTTTTCACCTTTAGTTTGAACAAGGCAGGAGGCTGGATGGTGTTCATGTGTGTGCCGTGGAATGGAACTCCCCTGATGAGAGCAGAATATTGCGTGAGGAAGGCGGATATTTTCCACTTAAGGTTTTAAATTATGTTTGGGGCAAGAGAACCACTGATTCTTCAGGCAAAAATGTAGCATTTTGTACCTAAATTGGACGTATTCATGCATTTTATACAGAAGGCTATCTCTAATTTAGATTGTCAGAAGAAAACATTCAATGAGTTGATCATGCTGGTTTCAGGGATGGGGTGGCAGAAGAGATATGAGATTGCAAAGAAGGATAAAATTTTCTCTACTACCCCCTGTATGAATTTGGTATGAATTTAACATGTTTTTCTAAAATCGGATGCAGTCAAGTCCTTAATGCAATGCAATGTTATCATGTACCAGAATGTTTTCTGTGCAACAGGATGACCTTGCATTGGGATCTGCATCATTATCAAGGTGGGGGCAAAAGAAATGGTTTTGAGTGTTAAACTTAGAGGTTTGGAGATTGCTCTCCTTGCCCAGTTTCTTCAGAATCAGGTAAGATGCTTATCAGGTAGCTTTAGTTGCTGATACAGGAGAGTTTTCAAAGTGAATTTCACCAGACTTCTCATGTTGCGATTATGCTATCCAAATATCATGCTATTATGACATACTGTTGGATATTGGTGTCAAGTCCTTAAGTAAAGTGATTTTGTAGGTATTAGTTAGAATTAGTTATCAAACAAATGTTGTTCTCCAGGTGAAAAGTGACAAGAAAAGTTATTTATTTTAGTGTTTTATGATACCAAAACATTTGATTACTAACTTGGAAAGAAAGAGAAAAAAATTGTGGCAATGTGGAAGGACTTACCCACAATGCTTTTTAGGGAAGAGACTTTAGAATTGTTTTGAGTATCAACATATTTTCATGAGGTTTGTTTAAAGTATCCTGGGAGAGGAGGAAGACAGCATTAGTAACAATAGGTCAAGGTAAGTGTATTATTATTAGTTACATAACAAACAAACTGTCAGTGGTGTGTGACAAACCATGCAGGGGCTAAGGCTAGTGCTGAGATAAAGGAGTGTTTGATTTGTTTTAGAATGGTCTGGCAGCTGGGCATGACTTTGTTGCCTTCTTAAGAAGTCCAGTCAAACTTGGTGCTTTGAGTGCATTTAAAAGTGATTTGAAACTTCTGTACGTAGCAATGGAGTAATTTGCTATAATTTTTTTCTTCCAGTATAACAACAAAAAAATCTAATTTCACACTCTGGTCACTTGGTTGATTTTGTTGCCTTTCTGCATGTGCTTTTCTCTCACTTGGTATCTGTGAAACTTTTGGCTGTTGCCTCTGGTCTCTCTTTCTGCAGGAATTAGCTTGTTATTCTGCAAAGTCATAATGTGAGTGTGACCCATGGCCTTAAGTTTGTACCTAGTCATTCTGTATATAAATAAATCCCTGATTAGTTGCTACCTAC
The DNA here is from genome assembly GCA_013398955.1 of Callaeas wilsoni. Taxonomy (NCBI): domain Eukaryota; kingdom Metazoa; phylum Chordata; class Aves; order Passeriformes; family Callaeidae; genus Callaeas; species Callaeas wilsoni. Next base: position 12,542 of record VWPU01011876.1, read on the forward strand.
TTATCCTTCTGTCTTCAACCTCAGATCCCACACTACACAATCAGAATGCTTGGAGCATCAGTCTGCTCTGAATAATACCTGTGTCCTTGCTGCAGCTCCAACACCTTAATTTCTCAGACTGTCAAGGTCTGAAATGAAGAATTTATTGAAACTTTTTTGCATGGCCTGAAAGCTCAGCCTGGTGAACTTACCCAGGGTGTCATATGCAGTGTGAAATGTGCATTGCAGTGTTGCTGGGTTTCCTTGAACAGCATCAAGTGAGTTTTAAAATGGGACAGTTGGTTTTTGAAACCCAGGGTTATGGGTTAAAATTAATTTTTTTTTTTAAAGTAAGGGGTACAAATATTCTTCAACAGTTGTGTGGGGATTTTTTACCTTCGCAAAAGGGGTATGAGACAGAAGGGATTTCTGGGAGACAGTGTAAGGGCACTGGGCTTTTTTCCAAGCTGTAGTGAGGACGCTGTAGTTGTGGAATCAGCGTAGCCGAAGCTGCTGTGCCTGCGGCTGCATCCTTAGGCCGAGGTAATGGGCCTTGTTCTTGCTGATAGCCCTCCTGTTTCTGACCTGGTAACATAAGAAGAAGGAAAATACTTTGTTCTTTTTTCCACTGTTTCCTGATAAAAGCCCTGTTGGCCGTAGTTGGTGAATGGAAGGGAATGAGCATCATGATAGAAAGCCACTTGTTGTTGACAGTTGAAGCTCAATATCCTGTGAGCAAATTTTTTTCCCCTTTTTATCCATTCTGAAGTGTGATACTGGCTTTAATATGCCAACCAAAATAACTGGAGATCTGGCCTGCATTTTTCTGTGTTTGTCTACTTTTCCTTTATATTGTGAACTTTCCTGTCTCTAGAAAGTGCTGTTACTTTGTCATATGTCAATCTGTTCTGTGGCAGAATTACAGTCACTATGTGATTAAGAGGATAAAAAGAGAAATTGGATCTACTTAAGGAGTTATTGTTCAAAATGCTTCTAAAAATGTAAATTTCTGTTTATGTGGCTTGAGGAAAAAGGGGAAATCCCATGGCACTACTTAACAGCTTGGCCTTTTTGGTTACAAGTCCCTCCTGTAAAGCCATTTGTGGCTTTATTTTTCCATGTAGAACTGTAGAAAAAAACTCTGTACAAAGGTAGCATAGTAATAAGTGGGGAGACAGTGGCATCCAGCCACGCTATTTTTAGGTGATTGTGTTCTTAACTTGCTGATCTAAGTGTTCTGGACAGTGAGTGGGGGAGACATTGTACTAGAAATGTGTGCTCACATAGCGGAATCTTGTCTGGAAACAGAATGAATAGCAGGCTTGGTTATCAGGAGGGCAGTTCACAGAGTTGTAACTGGAGTATTTGTAGGTAAAAAGGATGCCCTAGTGATTAAAGCACAATGTTTGCAATGCAGTCTCTTACTCGAAAGCTGTCAGCTCTGGCTTTCTCCTCAGTTGAGAAACTGAAATATGTGCAGTCTGTTCTGTATGGGCTTAGGGAAGAAGTGTAAAAGACTATTTTCTCTTCCATGATGGCAGTGGGGGAAGAAGTGCCAGTTGTCCTCAATCAAGTTGCTTCCAGTATTTTTTTTTTTAAGCTTTTCTTAAGCAGTGACCTCTCCATCTGAGCAAGTGGTGTACTTTTGGAAACCTTCAGAAAGGAGAGTCTCATTGCAAATTTCTGATAATTCCCTAGCCCCTTATCTATTAACTTGACACTTGGATAGTTAAAGCTGACACAAGGCAACTCTTACTAATTCTTTCTCTGACCTCCTGGTGATGTGTGTCTTTTTTCCTTGGCTTAAGCTTTAAGTGAGGCTATGCCTTGAATTTCAGTTCTCTTACAGACTTGGTAGGTTCGCCTTCTGCAGTGCACTGCTAACTTTGACTCTTCTGGCACAGAGCTGCACCGTAAACCAGACAGAAGAGCCAATCCAAGCTTTTGAAGAATGAAGTCTTCAGGGTAGATCAGTTGCTGTCCCAGCAATGCTGTGACAGAGGTATCTAAAGCCCCAAATTACCTCTATCATGGAACAATTGCATTAGTTGCATATAAATAGATTTTGAATGCATGTGTATAGGTTGCCTTTGGATGTTGACACGTTCCATTGTTTCAGGCAGTGTAAAGTGACAGCTGAGAGGAAACTAAGGAAAGATGCAAAACTTCAGAGTGTGACCAGTTGGTCTATTCATATCTTCAGTGAAACTTGGCAGTATGCTAAAGTGATGGATAAATACCAGTTGTCCAGCATGGCAGCTGCTGATCACCTGTGTAGTATTTTCCTGTGCTTTGTGCAGGGTGAGAAGTTTTAGTATGTAGACATCTACATACTACATGTAATTTGCTTGGGATTGTGTAAGCTGGCTTCCCCAGTGATTGAAATAATAATTAAGGGATAAAAAAAGCAACACCCACCCACCCTCCCCGCTCCCTCAGAATAGTACCGAGGTTAAAACAAAGTAATACCTTTGAGTCCCTTGACTAAATTTAAGTGTATTGCAAGAGATGAGGAATGCAGCTTTGCCACAGGGAACGTTGTACTTACACCTCTTCTGCCCAAAACTTGTCCTTATGTACCCTCTTTCTTTGGTCAGGCTTTAGCTTTAGGTTGAGTTCCCCATCAAACCACAGTAAGGGTATTGTATAATTTTGCACACTTAAATTAGACATAGTGCATAATTCTAAATAGAACTACACATGATGCATGATAATCACAGTGTTCTTGGAAGTTAAGCTGAATTCAGGATGCCTTAGCCAGAAATGATGATCGTTTTATTTATTAACACATAGGAACCCCGATATTAGAGCAGGAGCTCTCTTAGTGTTAGGCCCACATAGAACTGTGGCATTATAAGCTAATTAAAATTCTACATAGTGCTGTTTATGAAAACAAATTATAATGTGTTTTGTGCTTACTGTCAGTTCTCAGCAACAGGTGTTTTGTTAACAAGAAGCTGTCTATTTTGGGAACTCGTGTTAAAGCGGCTTTTATCTCTTCTGGGTTTGATATGCTTAAAATAAGTGAAACTTATGCTGTATTGAGAGAAGATTACTTATTCAGTGAAGCTCAAAAGAAGCGATTACTGAATCTATATCTATTCTTTCAGTAATTATGAGGGTAATCTTGTAAGTGTTCGAATCCTTCTTACAGATTATTTCTCATCAGTGTGTGAAGTCAAACCTGTTTTATAATACAGCACCAAAGATAGTTTATGGAGTTGCTCTCCTGCATCCCTTTTGGCCTGGTATTTTAAAGGAATTGAGAGAATTCTAGAATCTCCTGATTCTAATTTTATACAACCTCTGATTTGTGAGATGGCCAGCTTCAACATCTAATACCAAAGAAAGCAGAATGCAGCCCTGTCTCGTCTGTTCCAGAGTAGCTTTCTTACCTGTTATTGAGCATTTTAAAAGAAGGCATTTCTGTAATCTGACAGGTTTCCAGTAAACCTTAAATTTATGGGAGTGTGTAGAAATATGAAGGGCAACTCAAAGATTCCTGCAGCACCTGAATGCCAAAATACAGGTATGAGATGGCACAAACTCCAGAGGAGAGAAAAGGGCTCCTCAAGTAATATCTGCGACTTGTGCAGCTCGACACCAGTTCAGCCACACATGATGGAAACTGTGTGAGCTGACGTAGCCAACCGCTGATGAGCAATTACTGACATGGTTTGATTTTTCTAATGGGTGTAACTCCTGAGTTCTTACTCCTCTTGAGCAGAGATGCCAGAGCAAGCACTCCCTAAAAGGGTGCTCTTTTAAAAGTAGCTGCACATTCTGTCACAAGTGTAACTTCATGTAAGGTTTCTGTGTCAATCTTGTCTCAGAGACAGCCATCTTCCAAAAGTGGGCCTGCTCAGCCTGTCTGCCTTAAATCTTGGGTGAGCTGGGAAGGCTAAACTGAGTAAGTACAAGTTCATATCTGGGGGAGAGAACGCTCTTCTCTGGCTTGTGTATGGACATAGAGTGCCTTGGGTAGGACAGCATGCCCGGTGGGGTGGCTGAGCAGCGTCCTCTCTGTGTTCCTCAGATACGCCTCTTCAACTTCTCTCACCATGCCTTTCCCAGGGATACCATATCAAAACTAGCCTTCTGAAACACGATATACTCTTTTCTCATGTTCACTTTTCATTGTCTATAACTCACTTAGAAATTGTCTTTACTGTGTACTGAACAACTGTAGTTACTGTGTTGCTGTCAGTGCTTTTAATGTTTAACTAGTTATCTTTATTGAAGGGCCCTGTCATGGCTCGCTGTAAACAAGCGTGTCTAGCTCCAAGGGTTATTTGCTGGTTTTAGTCTTGAACCCAAGAAATTAGCTTTGTTGTGTGTGTGGGTTTTGTTTTGTTGTTTTCACTTGCATTCAGGTTGACCTCTCCAAAAAGGCAGCTTTGTCAGCTTAGATTTTCTGATAGTCATCACTGAAGAGACAGAAACTTAGAACATGCTGGTGGTGCCTCTTTCTGAAAGCATTTCTGTGTTGCTCTGGACTGGAGTTTGCTGGATGAATTAGGGTTACCTACAAATGTGTTGTGCTGTTGGGAAATAAGAGGCTTTTAAGTTTCTTAAGTCAGAGGAAAAAAATGATGTTTATTTGAATCTCAGGAAGTTTGGATACTGTCATATGCAAGGGTCTCGTTCTAGTGGTGCTGCAGTGTTAGTCTAGAACAACTAGGAAGTCCCAATGTACAGACTTAAATGTACAAACAGTGATGATCCTTGGCATCTTGACTTGTATTTTGGTGCTTTAGACTCAAATTGAAATGCATGATAAATGGGAGCTTTATGCAGAGTGTTGCTTTTAATCTTTTAGGTGTCTTAGCAGTTAGCAGATGCTCCAGCATAAAGTAGTGGTCATTCCTGCAAAAAACCCACCATCACATCAGTAGCTCTGTATGCCAGCTTTCTGCAATTCCAACACTTCCATGAAAATCTTTGTACTCTGCCTCTTTGAAATCCAGAAAAAGTAAAATATGATTCTTCCTACTAGGTAATAAAATGTACTTCTTATTGGGCTTTTTTTGGAATTAATTTTCAGTAGAGTAGTGAACTTAATGGAATTGGCCCTTTATTTGGTGTGTTGACTATACTAGAAAGTTTGGAAATTAAATATGAAAAATTTGCTTATACTTGTTTTTGTTTGTAGACTTTAAGTGGTCACTGCAAGCAGTTAGACGCATTTGCATGAGGTGAATGAGAGTCTGAGGTACCACTTTTACAGAAGTTAATCTTTGAGTCTAGTAATCCATGCTTTGCAAAGGTTAAGCATGGTCACGAGTAGTAATTACAGTTTCAAAGTAACATCTATTAATAGTGTATGTAGACAAGCATGGAAAGCTGAGTCCTTATTATCAGTGATCTCCTTGATACCAGTATAGAGTCTGTGCATCTTTGTTCTTGCTTAGTAAGAGGGGAGAGGTTGTAGTGAAATGTTCTCTTGTTCCTCGTGTAACCTTGAGTGCAAGAGCAGTCAGCTGTACTTAGCAGCATACAGGCTTTAACACTGGAGGCTTTGTCTATACCAGGTGTTCCTGGGTTTATGATATTCTGGCTCAGATTAGTTATGAAAGTTGCTAACATTCGTTCCCTTCCTAAGACATGAACTATTTTCTGTCCATCTGCCACTTCTGAGTTTGCACTTTCTCTTGTGTGTCCCTTTTCCCCTAGTGTGATTCTTTCAGTCTTTCTGACAACTTACACCTGAGATAGAGCTTTCTTAAGAGTCCAAATTTTATTTATATTTTAATTTTTGTGCGGAAGGATTTAAGCTTGCTAACTACTAAAAATTGGAAGTGATGAAAAGACTTCTGTAACTCTTTCCATCTTTTTGTAAAGTTTCTGCTAGGAGTGTCTAGTATAAGTTCTTGATTTTAGCCTAAAGTAAGTCTGTGCATGAAACAAAAATAAAAAGCTGTTCAACAGGAATAGACAGGAACATAGTAGATACTAAATGACTTGTCAAGTGGGGTAAGAGAACATCTTATGTAAGTCTTTGGTCACTAGCATGAATATTTTGTTTTTGTTATGAAGTCATATAAATTCTGCCTTAAATTACAATTTAAAACTTTTAGTTTGCTGTGAGCAGGAAGAAAATCAGAGGCTCGGTGGAATGAGTGGAAAGCTTTAAAATATATGGATTCTCTTGGTGCTGAGCAAGTTGGAACTCCTGTGTTTTGAAGAATGCAGCAGCTGTGTGTTGTGCTGCTACAGGAACAAAGAGGTCGCTGCCCTTACAGATCTACTTGCATAGCTGGTCCTTAACCATACTCACTTTTTTTAACTCAAAGCATTCTGATGAAACTGGGTCAGAGTGTAACTGCACATGTAGCTGTGCTGGCAAATGTGAACCAGCTGCAGTGCTTTAGCCAGGGTGAGCTGTAAGATGAAATGACATGTCTGACTGCATCTAGCAAGCTGGGCTGAGCTGTAATGACTGAGGCCCCTATTCAAATCTGCCAATTCTTCTTGGCTCCATAGCAAGTTGCTGGGACATGATAATGCCTTAAAGCAGCTACAAATGACTGCTCAGTGAATGTAAATTGGAGCCTTTTGGGAGACTGCAGTGGGGTAAAAGAAAACAGGACTGTTCTGTAACTTGCTACTAATTTGTGAGTCTAGTGCTTTACACCCTGAGTAGTGTCCTGCTGGAAGCAGGACACCTGAGCAGCAAATTCCACTATGAAGCGGTATCCTCGATCACACCAGTGCTTTGGGAGCTTCTGCAGCAAGATTCAACAGAACTCTGCTCTTGGGCTTTTATTTGCCCTTAGTTTTGATAAGCCTGTAGAGAAATGCATTTCCTATTTATTGCTTTTTGTACCAGCATGCCTTTTCATATGGTGGTACAGGTGGTATTGCGTATCTGTGCCAGTACGTGCTCTAAAGCGAAGTGTATTTTTGTGTGCCCAACTTTGTTTATTTGCTTTATTTGTGCCTGGAATGAAGCTTTGTATGTTTAAGCAGCATACATTACCACTTCTGCAGTTTCTTCCTTGCTTCATTAGCACAAAGAGAAAATGACCATTAGTGTTGGTGCTATTTCAGTCAGTGCTGCACTGCTTCATTATAAAGGTGATTATGACAGAGGAGGGAATATTTTAATCACTTGTTAAATTTGGATTTATCATTTGAGGTGAGTATCAGGTAAAACTGTCGGTGTGCTGATTTTGACAGTGAAGAGTAGCTCACACTCCGTGCTCTGTTTGTCTTTGAGCAGCAGTTCCAAAGCTGGCATCATAACGGTTCAAACTGCCTCTGCTGTGGTGCTGAGGCACGATGCTGTTTGGGTGGTCTCCTCAGCGTTAGCTTTTGGGAGGGATCCTTCCCATACCAGTCACAGATTTTGGGAGTGTTTGCAGAACACAAGACTGTACTGCAGGATGTGAGGATCTGCTTGTTTTCCTTCCCACAACTTGGAGCATGAGGGTAACTGGTATTCAAGAGACCTTTTTCTTTGGGGAAGACAGATGAAGAGAAAGCTACCTTCTGTGCCGGATTTTTCTTTTTCCTTGTTGAGAATGGGAGGGTGAAAGAGATTATTCCTAAACCTTGTGTGTTTAATCCTGCTAAATTCTGCTCTCTCTGATCTTACTGATTAACATTTGAAGCCTATAAAGCTAGGGTATCAGTTATTTGAAACTAGTGGCATATAAACATTTTAATTAAAAGGAAAAGAGGAAAGGGGGGTGGGGAGCAAGATGAGTATCACAGTGCCTGCTCTGCGGGGAAGAGATGTCCACAAGTATTTTGTTACTTGCTTTACAGAGTGTTGGAAGATGTCTCTTTCTCCAGAGAGCTTGATGTCCAACAGATTTGCTCTGCTTTAGTGTTTCTACAGCTTCAACGCTATGCATTTTATAGGAATATCCTTTGCATATTTTTTGCTTGGTGCAGAGAGGAATTTACTCTGAGGATGTGCTATGGTGAGGGAGGAAAGGTAGGACCTGTAGCAGTAGCAGCAGTAAGAGGGCGTTATTAAAGGAATGAAGTTGTGTATTACAGGAGTAACAGGAACAGGTAGACTTTAAGCACCTTATTTGTAGGAAAAGGAGGACTTAGCCTGCAGAGCTGTGTGCTGCCGTGCTTCTAGTGGTAATAAATAAGAAAACATTTAGATGTCATTCCAGCTGAAGTTTAGCGATTTTTAGCTAGTTCAAAAAGAGGGTGTTTATTCCATAATCTTCAACGAAGTGGATGTTCTGGAGTTGTACTGAGAGGAGTTGTTTAAGGCTCTTGCACTTCCCTCTAGTCTATTCCTTCTCATTAGTACTCGTACAACTGGTTATACAACTATCCTGTAAAGCAAAGCACGGAATGTGCTTAAAATATTGTAAAGAGCTCTGTTGTTTTGGTTTTTTTCCTTTAAGATAAATCAATTCTGCATTCAGAATAACCTTCAGAATTCATAGCATTACCCTGCAAATGCTCTGCAGGCACAGCTCTGGGGGAACAGGCAGAGCCCAGAGGCATTTCTGAGAGCTTGACAAGCTCCACGGTTTTTTTGTGACGCCTCAAACCGAGGGGGACATACATGTAGTCATGTTGATCCCAAGACTTTGTTGTCACTTCAGCTATGAAGCTGCTTCAAGTGTCATACTGAAGCCAAGCTAGGAGATCATTTTTGAAATTATGGATAGTATATGCACTTGGGATTTATTTTACAGTAGGCTTGATGGTCAGCAAGGACTTGCTGTCCCTAGAAAGGGTTGTCCTATTTTTAGCCATGTCACTTCCTGTGCAGTGTGTGTCATTTCTCTGGAGTTGATCTTCTATCAGATCAGCAAGCTCTCTAGTGCACCAGAACAAATATTTGTGTTGTTTCCATGAGATGGCTGAGCTGATGTGGCTGGAGGCAGGGACAGGGGAGCAGCAGTGGCCAGAGCTGTGGGAGCAGGCTTCTCCCTCTGACACCGCTGTTTCAGGGGTGACTGCCCACCTCTGCTGCTTTATGGGATGGCTGGGCTCCCTGATACTGTGGGTCTTCCTGCCTGAGGAATTACGGATAGTTTTGAAACAAAAATCTTCTGAAGCTGAGCCAAGAACTGGGCTGATGGGAGGTCCTTCCTTCCCCAAAAACATCTGTTGAGTGCTCTCTCACTGCTCCTGTTGGCTGCCATGGGGCCAGAGTCCGGTCATTTGCCTGCTGCCCATGCGGCGAGGAGGAGCGGTCCCTGCGGCACAGCGCTGTCATCCGGCCCCTGCGGGAGCGCGTGGGCACAGGAGAGGCATGGCTCAAGTGCAGGGGCAGGAACTGCCAGTGCTTGAGTCTCTTTCGTTCTGTTTGCAATGCCTGGTTTTGGCTAGTGATTCTCTTAGTTCTTTAAGGCTGCTCTGCTACTGAAACAGCCATTTCCACGCTCTGCAGCTAGGCCCTCGCTCCTGCCCAAACAGCACATGAATGACAAAGGAGCTCAGAAACCAATCTGTGTTGAAACTAATTGGCAGAAGGTGGAGTGGTTGATTTTTTTAAAGTTTGATCACTTCCTTGTTTCATTTTGGTGCATGCGAGCACTGAAAGGGAGGGCTAAGCATGGGAGAGCTTATTATACTGGTTTGTCATTCTGTGGCTTTAGGGTTCAAGTAGATGAGTTCAACCATCCCAGCAGCTTACAGGCTGCTCAGACACGTGTTGTCCCTCCTGGTCACATGTCCTCTCTCACATCAATTCCAGAGGCTCTCCTACGTGTTGGGCTTTCTACTTGTTGTGTTTTTGCGTGGGAACTGATCGAGCTCACTGAACTGCTGGAAAACTTTGTGTTGGTGATGGTTCTTTTTTTTCCTGGTGGGTTTTTTTGGTAGCTCACAGCACTAATTGTGTGGGTGAGGGTGATTGTACCTAATTGCCCCCTTCAAACCCAACAAGCTGTTGTCTTGGTGCCAGTTCTCATTTGACTACATAACATTGCATCAGTTTGATCCTATCTCTTATTCATTGTATTTCTTGAATATTAGCAACCAATGAAAGATCTTCCGCTTCCTGTGGCCCTTATTAAAACTCTTCAGAAGAATCCCTGGCACTTCCCCTTGGAGATTGAAGTGTTCTGGAGCCTCATGCCAGTGGCTTGTGCTTTGACTGGTGACAGGATCCACTGGTTAATGAACTTGGGAACTGGCTTAGCTGGAACTCAGGCCAGCTTTTCTTGTTTTTCATCTGGGCATCTTTGGGCACCTTTCACAGTTGGTTTATTGAATTGGAGCAGAAGTGGGTTTTTTTAACGTCCATGTTAGAGATTGTTATTTCGTGTTTGCATTAGCACCTGGTCCCTTCAGCAGTGTTGTGTTGGGGAATATTAGCGGTAGCTGGTGCAGTTATTGAGTTCCTGTGTGCTGCTCGAAGCTAATACTGAACAGAAAGGCAATCATGGTACAATCTGGAAGTTAGTGTAGGGTTCTTTAATATGCTGCTGCCTAAAATTTAAAGGATTAATACTTGTATTGTGACACTGATTCTCTATTAGCTCTTGAAATACTCAGCTGAAAGTGTTTTTAATTAGTCTTTCAATCTTAAACATTCTATGCCAAAAGTAACTTGCATAAGGTTTCAGCTTTAAATTGGTTCTGGTTACCAAAGCACAGCAAACTCGTATTCGTTTGTGTTCCCCTGAAATGGCTTCTCTGAAATGTTGGGCCCAGCATAAGAATTAAATTCCACATGCACTACTTGCAGTTTCATTCTGAAGGACTGTCTGGAGAAAAGCAGGAATGAAAGTGCTCTTTCAGCTACAAGTACAGTACTTCAGCAAAAATCAAATTTAGCTGTCGTGTGAGGTCAATGGGGGCTTTGTATGTCGAAAGCAAGTGCTTCTCTATTGGGGTGGGGGAGTGCAGTCAACAGCTGAAATAAGCTTAATTGCAGGTTGAAGCTGAAAAAGATACGATCAGATTTTGGTTGTCTTCCTGCCTGTCCATCTTCCTTGTCTTGTATCTTGAATCCTTCCTCGTCCATAGAGTACCTTATTGCTGTGAGCAGAAGACGTGACTTGTTTGTCTGTTGCTGTTGGCTTTGCAACCCAGAGATTTGCTCTTGATATCAATTTCATATGTTTTGGGGAAATAAAAACAAAATGGAGTGGATGTGGGTGTGAGAGATGAGGAGATTTCTCTGGAAACAAAATAATGGAAAAGTTGTTTGTGTTTGGCTTCGAATACATCTTATGTAAAAGGAAATCTTTTTTACTGTGGCACTTCTTAGTGTGGTTTAATCTAGTTTTATAACATGGCAATTGGTGAAGTATTCAAGTATCTTGAAACTCCTTTCCCTCTGGATTTTTTTCTTTTTTTATTTAAAATATATATTGATGTTACTTGCAAGATTGATTTTATTTTTTTTTTCAGTAATGCTGCTTATCTTTGGCTTGACTTGCAAGAATTAAAATTACCTATGCTTCAGCTTACTTTTTAGTTGGGAAATGGTAGACCTAAGTTGATCTTGAATTAAATAATTGATACCGTGATATACCTAGTTTCTTAATGAGAAGCTGTTTTTTTCTTTGAAAATTGGTAACAAAAAAAGGACAATTGTTTATTTATAGAGAGGGGAAAAATGGAAAATGATTTTATCTCACAAAGTGACTTGTCAAAAATTATTTACAAGTTAGACCACTTGGTAAGAGTTAGGAGCCTCAGAACACTGATGGAAACGGTCATTTGTTGTAATTTTCTTGTAATACCTTGCAAATATCTGTAAACTTAATACAAGCCAGGGGAAAAGAATTAATTATACAGTTTTAATGAAAAATAGCGAGGTGACTCATATATCTCAAAGTTCTCATTCTTGTTATATTTTCACACAGAATTTATAAATAGGAGGTTATGTGTACCTGGTCTAATATTTTTGACTGAAAGGGTGATTTTCTCTTAGTATGTGAAAAATCATAATACAGGGTTTGTGGTAAGCAGTTGTCATCTTTCACTAATGACGCAGTGACTAAACAGTGACATGTGAATTCATGTGACGGTTGTTAATTATAATTACTGTGCGGCAAGTAAGCCTGTGTTACCATGCTTGTCTCTTATTTTACAGTTCTCATGCACAGTGTCAGGTATTCAGGTTTCAGCATAAGTATCCCCCTCCCCTACTCCCTTACCTGACTGCCAGAAGCAGTAATACTTCCAATATTTGCTAAAATTACTTTTCTTTGTGGGGTATATATTGAAAATAAGTTGGTGAGGCTGGGAGAGTGGGTCACACAAAGCCTACATATGACTGTAGTTGTGTTATTGGGCAGACTTTATAGACATTTTGGGAAAGGACACCGAGTTACCCACAAGGCATTTTTTCTGAAAGGTCTCTTTGCTGAGCTATAGGAAATTCCAGATTTTCAAATGTCAGCTGTAAAAGAAAGGTTTTCTCAGGCCTCTAAATACTGGGTTGTGTGTATCAATTTCAGGTTTATAGAAGAAGGGAGAATGGCTCAAGAAACTAACCGTAGCCAAGTGCCTATGCTTTGTTCCACTGGCTGCGGATTTTACGGGAATCCTCGCACAAATGGCATGTGTTCAGTGTGCTACAAAGAACACCTTCAAAGGCAGAACAGTAATGGTAGAATTAGCCCTCCTGGTAAGTAACCCCAGCACATGTGTGTGTGTGTGAACAGCTCAGCCTGACACAGTGGGCAGCAGCTTCCCGGCCATGTCCAGATACTGATTGTTGGAGCATTAGTGCAAACCGTTTCATTCCAGCATCTTACCTTATGGAATGAGCTTGGATGGAATGCTCATAATGTAATTGTGCTGCCCCTAATCTGCTCAGAAGTAGACTCTCGCTAATGCCTTTTGTATTCATTTGAACGTTTCCAATTTGAAATTATAAAAATGCAGAAAAAACACTGCAGCAACATATTTTTCATGAAATTACTGACAAACTTAGGGGAATTGATCTTGGGGAATATTTGTGAAAAGCACTTTAAGTACGGGTGTTTCATCTCTGCAGCCTCATGCTGAAGGATTAACCTGTAAACACTTGATAGTTTCTCCTTAACTTCAGATACTTTCTGTTCTTTTTGGCCCAGTGCCCTGTGTACTGTTGCCTTTCCTTCAGCCTGACCTTTTAAATTGAAGCAATAGCTTCTATTGAAATCTGGGGATCTGGGTTCTACACCTTCAAAATGCATCTGGAATTGGCATCAGGATGTTATACTGGTGTTCTGACAAATCCATCTTGGTTTTTTAAACAAAACACCAGCTTCTAGTGTCAGAGTACAGCAGTTTATGCTGAGAATGCTGCTTGTTGATGCTTTAATTAACAAAAAATGGTAACTATTTTAAAACTCCAGCTTCAAAATTTTCTGCAATGTGAGTTCTGGGGGCCTGGGGCTGGAATGAGATCAAAATATGGCCAAACATAATTACTTTGTTGTAAAGTTACGTTTCGTTATGGTGTGGGCAGAGATTCAATTACTTTCCTGACTGGCGTTGTAGGGGTCAAAGAGTACTTTTGGTGTGTAACTTTTGTAATCCCAGGAAGTAGCGTAACACATTTCCCTGGGTGTGTCTTGCAGCAGCCTCTGTCAGTAGTATCACCGAGTCCTTACCGGTCCAGTGCACAGAGGGCAGCGCCCAGGAAACTCAGTCCACTTTAGATTCTACATCGACTCCATCTATGCAGCCAAGGTAAGATGCTTCGGTCTGCTCTGTGTCTTTACAGAAAAACCTGTGTCAAAATGATTAAATGAAGTGTGCTGATCCTGTGTAATTAAATGCTGGAACTAGGATTAAGAAAAGGTGTAAGATTTCAGTGCTAACTTTAAAGCATGTGATCTCAGGGTGAATACTAGCAGATCTCTGCGCTTCATCTGGCATTCAAATGGAAATTTGTCTTTAGAATTTAGCCTCAAATAGAAGTTGCCAGCTTCTGCTCTACAGAGATTTGTCTGGCTGCTCTTCTGCTTCCACAACTTGCAGTTGTACATTTACCGAAGGAGAACTCTTTTCATCTTAGAAATTTGAGGATTTTGTAAAATGGCAGAGAGCTGTTTACTAGAGCTCTCATAAATAAATGTATGATAATGTGTTAACAAGCCAGTTGCTTTGCAAAGAGTGGAGAGTACTAGAACAGGGGAAAGATATGAGACTTGGTACAAGTTGTGCTACTGAATTGATCTCTTCCTAAGCAAGTAATTTCCATCTGGATTATTCAAGGATACAAAATGTCCTCTTGTAAATCACTCAGACTTACTAAGTGTTCTCCATTTGTAAAAGCTAAATATTTGTTTATATTTAGTGGCTCCATTTCAGTTTAGAATGACACGAGCAACAGCAGCTTAAGTGCTTTGGAAATTCTTTGAGTGAAAAGTGTTAGTGTGTTATATACTATGGACGCTAAACTTGCAGTAATACTCATTTCAACTTTTCTTTAAAAAAATGAATGTAGTAGAACACAGGCTGAGGGCGATTTCATCAGTTACTGCTGACTGATTCTGCTCAGACTGTTTTCTGCTCCCGAGCTTTTTATAGGAGGTGTTATCTCATGCTTGGATCCTGCATATGAACTGAGAGCTAGGTGCCATGCTTGATGCTATATTTAGTCTTCCCATTCTGAGGTTTCTAGCTGGGGTAGAAAATACATATCTTACCCTGAAACAACTCTTCTGGTGTGTGCAAAAAAAAAAAAAGAGAGGGTTCATTCAGGTCAATGCACAGATGTGAACCAATTACAGTGTCTTGCCTTTGTTCTCTCACAACCTCAATAAAACATGAAAGAATAGAAGTACCTCACTGATCATTGGCTTGATTACTGGCTGCAGGAGAAATGAGTGGATGGTTGCTCTTGGACTTGCACTTCAAAAATATCAGTGTCACTTGCTTGGGGTTTTTTTCCAAAACAAAAAAAGCAAGAATTCAGCTTCAGTCTCTGGAAATACCTCAGACTTATGATACTCTGAGGACAGATAAAATTAATTGACAGTGCCCTTTTGTAGGTGGCCAGACAGGCAGTTCAAGACCTACATGCAGTTCTTGACAATAAAAATTTCAACTCCACTGCTCTGGTTGTGCCATGGAGTGCTGGTTCATGGGCTGCTGGATAATCTGGTTTTTGCCTTCAGAGTGAATCCCTCAGTGGAAAGAAAGAAAAAAAAAATGCAAATTAGATTGTACTACCTCTTTCTTGGGACTTGAGCTCTGTCTTGTTCCATAGGAGAGCTGCTGGATGAGCAGCTTGGCTGGGAGAGGTGGCTGGTGTTGAATTGCTCTCTCTCAACTGCTCAGGGTGTTCATTGATGAGCGTTCAGCCATGCTATGATTTAGCAGTATGGCCAAAGGGTTGGGAAGTTTGGCCTGCACTGCTTTATACTGTGAAAATCCAAGGGGTTCTGTGTGCAGCTGCTGCAGTTTTATTACTGGAAACATTGACATGCTGCAATTTTCTCGTTCGTATCACCAGAACGCTGAAAGTAGCTCCTCTACAATTATCTTGCTGACTTATGTTGCAAAGATCCTTGCATATTGAATGTTGCATTGTTGCTTCTGTGTGGAATGATGGTATGCCAAACCACCCATAATATTTTTCCTTTTTTGTAGTGGAACTGTTTTATTGCATTCAATATGAATTAAAGAGAATGTTTACCTTTTGTGTCAGTTCAGATTGTGGCAGTTGTAAGTGGTTACAGGAACAACTTCAGAGTGCAAAGTTCTGGGATACTTTTTCATCAAGAGATGCCCTAATGTGTCTCTTACAGGAAAAGAATGTGGAAATGCATCATGAAAATTGTAACTTTCTTCTTTTGCCCCTCAGCCCTGTGTCAAGTCAGTCACTTTTAACAGAATCTGTAGCATCATCCCAACCGGATAGTACAGCTGTGGACAAAACAGTACCTGAGACAGAAGAGTTGCAAGGTTGGTGCCTAATTTTCAGAGATAGAACTTATGAATAATGTTTTTTTAAACTTTGATTGTTCTTAATACACTCCTGTTCAAGACATGGCTGATTGTCAAACGCAAATATTCTGTGAAATCAGAAGGCGAAATAAGGGTAAAGTTTCTTTTTTTGAATGGCAAGTCAAACTGAAACCTTGTGTTTGATTGGTGATGTCAGTGTCTGCCATAAACAGGTGTGTTAATTGGTGTTGGAAATGCACGTTGTAAATCAACATCCCGTCCTGTCTCTGTGCCATGGCTATTACATGTAAGTAGAGTTCAGAGTATCTGTTACTTCTCAGAGTCACTGTTTACAGCACATATCTGAAGTTTATGAGCATAGTTGTGATAGATGGCGTCTGACACAGCCATTGCAAGAACAGGGTCAGTGTCTTTTTATAAACAGGAAACACCTATAAAAGAACCTTTCACCTATGAACTGTAGTGGTGTAATATTTTGAACTACTGAAATTCATTTTATCAGGTATAAAATTACCAAACCACAGACTGTTTGCTTGAAGGAAAATGTCTGAGTGGGTTAACTCTATTGGCCTAAGATCCTTGTTGCTGGTACAATGTAAAGTTTCTTTTCACTTTTTCTTGCTTTCTATGTGCAGACTTTCAGAGCTTAAGACTAAAAAAAAAAATTAATAGTATTTCTTAGGAAATGTAAAAATAACAGTATTCAAAATGTGCTCAGACTGGTAACCTGTAGGCATTATAAAAGGTTTTTAAAGGTAAGTCAGTAAGTATTCTGCCTTCTGCTGAGACAGTTTAGGTTTTAGTGGGGAGGTTTATTTTTCTGTGGACTAGTCTAAACATAGAAGTTCTGGTTTTTCAGAGATAAAACTTGTAATTCCACTTAAACATTCTAAATATTAGTTCTTTGACTGTATCTCTGGTATCAAAGTTTTGCTTCTCAGATACTTTTCTAAACCTGACCTGTCTCTTTTTGTAGGCTGGAATAAAAGAGTCGTTATTCAGCTACTGTGCTAAGTAAGGCCATCTCCTTGGTTACATAAACTTAGGAGAAAAGATTTTAATTATATTTTTTTACCACTTTTACTAACCTTTGAAGTGTCAGTTGTTAGAAACATGTTTACTCTTGAAAAGATACATTCTAGAGATACACTCTAATGCCGGTTAGGAAGTTTGTGTTCTGGAGCTGAGAGCTCTTGTCTCAGTTTTGACAATTGATCTACTACTGGCTTTTCACTAGGAGGCAGAGGGACTACTTTATTTTATTGACCCTTGCACTGTGAGGTGACTTGGGCCTGTGGAAAGATTTGTCCCAGCAAGTTTACAGAGGCATGTCTCTCTTCTTACTCGTTCTGATAAATTTGTGCTACTTCTAATTCTCCACTTCTCAAGCTCATTCTCCTTATGAGAAGATAAGAAGCTTCTCAACCAGAAGCTTTGAATTTAGGGATGCATTTTACGGTATGTTTTTCAAGGATCAACGTATATCAGGTGTTCAGATTACTCAGCTGTGTCCTCTGTCCTTTTCTTTGTACCCTTGTTTCTAAACTAAGAGCCTCACCACCATGTAGTTGCAGTTCTAAATTACCATCCCTATTTATAACTCTTCGGCAGGGTCAGCCTTATTTCCTTAAGAGTTCCTTCTGTGTTGTCCCTTAACTGAAAATCATAGGAAATGTAGTGTTTCCAATTTTAAAGCATTTTGATTTGAAAATGTAAGTTTGGAAGGAAAGCAGCTTAGAATGGATGCTGAGAGGATTTCATTGAGTTGCTGTCACAGTTGTGCATCCTAAAGTTTCTTTTTTCTTTTTTTTTTTTTTAGAATTTGAATTTTAGGTTGCTGTCAAGAATGTAATACAAACACGTGAATCCAAGTTTTTTTTTAGCTTTGCCTAAGTTTCTAACATTTAGAAAAAGATAAAGTCACAGCAATGTGCTAGTTGGTCCCAGAGTGAAGTGTGTCTAATAGTACTTCTGTTGATGTAGGGGAACAAAAGGAGAAATAATGTCAGTATTTATTTTGATAAAATCTTGCCTCGTGGGAATGTCTGTTCTGGGGCAAATTGTTCTATGCTGCTGGTGTAAGTTAATGTATGGTGTTCAGCTGAGGTCCCCTTAACTTGCCATTTAACAAAAATTACCAGGCTACAACAACATTGAATGAAAGGTTGGGTGAATAATTAAGCTTTCTTAGATTACTATTATTACTTTTCTAAAGCAGACAGACAAATGGGACTTGAGCTGCATTCAGCACAGTCCTTGCTGTTTGCAGTCAAGCTAAAACTACAAAGGGATAAAATTCCCAAAGAGCAGTTCAAATTTGTCTTTCTTGGATTTATGCATTGCAGAAGAAATAGAGGAAAACTCTAGAATATGTTAATAAGCCTGGACTTTAGAGCTAGTGTTTGTATGATGATGCTTGTGGAACAGTGCAAAAGCCCAGATGTTCTAAGATTGGGACTAATAGAAGTTTTTTTAACTTAAACGTTCTTAAATACCATGAACATACCATTAAAGATGACCTAAAATGAAACTCATTAAGTACAGTCCAGCTTTTCTAGCAGCTTTCTTCTATTCTGAGCATCTCTCCAAGTCATTTTAATTACCTCCCGGGCTATTGTGCCTTTTTCTCAACATGATGGCCTTGTTAGGATTAGCCAGTCAGGATTCCTGATTTGTTAGCCAGAGGATTAACAGGGCTGCCTCCAGGCAAGCCTGCAAGCGGCTAAAGAGGTGCTTCACTTCCCTGGGGTAAAGGAGTTAAAACCATCCAGGTTAGGATTCGTGCTTGTTCAGGGAGGTGTTCAAAGGTAAATGAAACTTGGCATGGAAGGCAGGAGCACTCCACCACGTACTTTCTGGAACGCCTACAACTGAAGAACATGGGGCTAAAAGTATAAATCCAACTAATGGGTGGGCTCTCAGCCCTTCTGAGGCTGAAAACTTCTGAGAATGAAAACAGCCTCTGTGATTTTCAAGCTTGTTGTGAACTGGAGAGGAGCATGTATTATTAGCATTGCAAAATGCCATCACTCTTGTCATGTAGTGTGGTTATTATTTGAAAAATCAGAGTACAAAGTAAGATTTGTTAACTGTCTAAAAGATACATAGCTGTTCTGAATGAAGTCACCTGATTTGGTGCATATCTGGATCTTAGTGAGGTAAAACAGTTCAGTTCAGTTGGTGATTACTAAGTTTAAAAAAATTGATACTAAAATAAGTTGCTACAGAATTTTATGTGGCAGTAACTTGCAGCTAAGGCGAATGCAGTTGAACTAAGAGCTTTAACTTCAGTGGGCCTTATCAGGGTTGGCTCAGTAGACAGTACTAGAAAGGAACTGATGGATAGTACCAGGGACTCAGAGGTAGAGTATGATTATGGTACAAGTGTAGAAAATAATACCGGATACCCTGATAAACTGGGTGAATGTTCCAGGGAGAGAGGAAACACTCAACAGAAAGATTTAAAATGAAATTTTGTGGTTGAGTGTGCTCTTACTTAATTTGCCACTTCCTCACATTGAAACACAGTGTATTTTAGGCTGACTACATCAGTTTAAAATGTTCAGAAGTAGTGATAGTCTCCTTTGGATTAACTTCACATTTCAGTCCTCTGGAGCAGTGGGGATTCTTCTTCCTAGGCCTAGTGAAATGCCTTTAAGAAGTAAATGTAGCTGTTCATGCTCTTCCTGTAGGAATGAGAAACCGTTTTCTTTTAAAGTCTCTGCTCAGTAATACAGGGGTGATGAATGTGAAACATCCAGAGAGAGAATAGATGAGGCATTGAGTGTCTTGCTGCACACACGGAGCTGTGTCGTACCTGCAGGGGCTGGAGTGCACTTTATCTTGTGGATGCTGTTTTTGTGGTCAGTCAGAGCACACTGGAGCTCAGGCAGGGGTTGGCACAAGCAAAGCAGTACGAAAAGCTTGTGCCTTTAGGAGGAAATCCAGGCTCTGCTTGTTGTGGTCAGCTGGGAACATGTTCTCTAAATCAGGGAACTTCTAGTGGCCAGCCCAACTTGTCAGCTCCAGAGCATGACTGTGTTCATGCCTTGCTCCTTTTTGGTTAGCTGGCAGCTTGCACCGGTGCTGCCAGTGCTTCTGTTCTGCGGCTACAGGCAGGGCTGGGGGAAGGGAGGACTTGGGTTCAAGGAAAGCAGGCAGCAGCATCCTGGAATACAGATGAAGTCCAGCTGCTGGGAGTGGCTGGAACGTATTTCCTGCAAGCTCCAAGCTGGGCAGTATTGCATCTTACCTGACTGTTCTGCTGTGATCATCACAGGTAGCTTATAGACTGAACACTGGCTTTTGGTCATCTGAATGTGCCTTAGTGGTTGGGATGTTTGTGATTATGATAGAGGATTTTGGTTCAAATCTCTGGCTTCTATTCAAAAGAAAATTGAGACCTAAAATTTATGGTTACTACAGTAGATACAAAGTGACTTGTGCAGTAGAAGAATCTTCCCACTCTGTTCTACACTGAGCAGCAGCTCTTAAATATTTTTAAACGTTTTTAATGTGAGAGCCATACGCACAAAGAAAATGCAAGTAAGGATGTATGAGAGCCTTGTTATGCAGGGAAGAGCGCCAGTTTTTCCTAAATTTAGCTAATAGTTACAGAGGCTCTTAGTGAAACTTACATTGAGGTAACTGGATTTTGCTACAACAGGAAATGCAAGCTGGAGAATGTTAGCTCATGGCATGAAGATGTCTTCATGAATTAATAAACACTGCAATGTCTGTTTCGTGTAAAACTGCAAAAGTTCATTTGAGTAAGCCTTACCCCTTCTGGTACTTATCTCACTCTTTTAGTCCTCGCTGATTTTGGTTCTTACCTTGCAATCCTTTCGATATTATGCCCAGTCAGAAATGTGCCCTTTAACAGCCATTTAAAGCCATTGAACTTTTTTTTTTTTTTTTGCAAACTGTGAATTGTTAAAAATTTCAGGTCAAAGAGAAGCTCAGCTTGTAACCTAGGTGGTGACTTAGAAGGATTTAATAGACCGTGTATAATGGTATGTTTGCTAGATAAACCTGTGGAATATACTGTCCCCTCAGGCAAAGTCTTTGCTGGTGATCAGGTATCTTGCTATCCATTGATATTGCTTAGTACAATGTTTTGATACATAGCAAAAGTGATGAGTGCCCTTTCCTTTCAAAAAAAAGAAGATCAGAATAGCAGCACATGAAAAACTCCACTGGATTTGTCATGCAGAAGAGCTGTCGACCGGTGTAGAACTAGCACAGAACTGCTTCTGACAGTCTCTGACAAACAAAAGTCCAGCTGCACAGAGATGCCTGCAGCTTTTTCCCTGACAAATGTCTGAGCTTGCTGTTGTATTCCCTTCCTTACAGCACTGGTTCTAGCTCTGCATCCATCCACACTCCTCCCAGCTGGAGCTTGCTTTTGTTCTTTGCTGCAAATACTCCCAACTTCTGTGTATCTTGCTCACTGGAGGCTTGTCCTGCTGTGGTCTAGCTATGTCTGGTAGGCAGAGGTTGGCTCTTAGCCCTTCTTGAAATGAAGTTGGTGGTTTTTTGTTTCTATTTCTGTTTTGTAATGTAAGGAATGTGCACATACTTGAGGAAAACCAGCCGACTTCTATTTTTACCTGAGTCAGGCAAATACTACTATTACTTGTTCGTACTCTCCCACACAACCTGTAACCTCTTTCTTTTAGATGTGAGAGAACACTAAAGTAGGTTGAAAGTTGCCTTAGGACAAATGTCTTTAAAATTAGGTTTTTATCTGCTTCTTCCTGGGCTCCAGGACAGTGTAGATCCAACCTGTAAGTGTGGCTCTCTTGAGCTGATGTTTCTCATCCCAGGTAGTTACTATGTTCAGTGTAGACTTCTTCCAGGTGTGCAAGAGCAGCAGCATCACAGTGGTAGAGATTGTTCTGAAATGCTGTGTTTTGTGTGGCCTCTGTCTTGCAGTCTTCAGCAAAAATAATGTTGATTCAGGATTTGAAAGAGGGTGTTTGGCTCAGCTGATCCTGTTATATAGAGTGCTTCTTACAAGCAGGTTTTGGGAACTGGGCGAGTAACACTATGGGGAAACACTTGGCTGTTGGATTTTCTTCCTGGATCTGACAGTGCTGAATCTTGCTGCTAAACCTAATGTTTATTATTCTGGTTGTTTTTATGGTATTTCAAGGCATTTGGTGAGTTCTTTTCTTAAATGATATTGTAAGTCTAGAAGGAGGGATTTCCAGTCACTGCGGAGAGACCAATGCACTTCAGACATGGATGCTGCAGCAAAATGGCCAGATGTACAACATGGGCTTTAGGTTATGGTAGGACTTAAAAGGGGAGAGACAGACTTTTGTTCTCCACTGTTCTTACTAACTTTTTTAATGTCAGCTTCAGTGTCAGAGAATGCAGAGCCTACACCTGAAGAACAGGACAAGTCGCTTGACAAACCAAAACAGAAAAAGAATCGTTGTTTCATGTGCAGGAAGAAGGTTGGACTTACTGGTAAGAAATACTGATTTCAGTTTCCTTCGGCTTGTTTAGGCTTTGGCCCTTTGAAATGTTATCTTAAATGGGAAATGAGACATGGTCATTTGATATTGATTTGAAATGACAGTCAAAGGTTCTTTCAGCTGACTCTTACTACATTAGTCATGCATGTATCATTTTGTTTTTCAGCCTCCTGTCTTACAGTGAAGTTCATAGTTCCAAATACTTCCTTTTGGAAGTCTGCTTAGCTAAGGAAGTGGGTGATAGTTTGCTGGCATTCACTAGCCAGCTTTGCAGTGGTCCAGTGAAAGGGCCAGAGTTCTGCAAGGTGAAGATCTCATGAACAGCAAAAAAGCAGGAAT
This sequence comes from Callaeas wilsoni, assembly GCA_013398955.1. Taxonomy (NCBI): domain Eukaryota; kingdom Metazoa; phylum Chordata; class Aves; order Passeriformes; family Callaeidae; genus Callaeas; species Callaeas wilsoni. The sequence continues at coordinate 35,185 of VWPU01011876.1, forward strand.
TTTCTAGGAATGTTCTGTGCTAGAGTGTCGTGCAAAAAGAGAGAATAGTCAAATCAAATATTGCTGTAATTACTTAAAAATGTATTATTTGTGATTCTTATGCTTTCTGCAGCAGAGGCTCTTTGGCTGATTGATTGACACTGGTGACTGAGATTTATTGCTAGTGAGTGAACACATTCAGGATTTAAAGCAAACCAGTGTAATTAAGAATGCTGAAATGTCTAAGCTGCTGTTTCCATCCACAGGGTTCGAATGTCGGTGTGGGAACGTTTACTGTGGAATGCACCGTTACTCAGATGTACACAGTTGCTCTTACAATTACAAAGCTGATGCTGCTGAGAAAATCAGAAAAGAGAATCCTGTAGTTGTTGGGGAAAAAATCCAGAAGATCTGAACTGCTGCTTCTGCTGGAATACAAAAATCTTCTGACCATCTGCAGATTAAATTGACTTGAGCTTTTTTCCTTAGTCATCAGGAACGTAGAGCAGTGTATCTTGCCTAGACCTTTTAATCATGCATGTCATCAGATGAATAGATTTTTTTGTTTTCTTTTTTTTTGTTTTGAAAATGACTCTGAACATTATTTTCATTGCAGTTTTCTGTGGCTGAAGACTTAAGTAAACTTTACAAGTATTATCCTTTAAGATCATTTTAATTTTAGTTGAGTGCAGAGGGCTTTTATAACAAACATGGAGAAAATATTGGAGGGCTGTGCTTTTCCAGGATAAAACATGCATGCGTTAACTTTGCAGTTTATTTTCTTGTTGTATATAGCTTTTCTCTGCAGCACAATTTCTTTTTTTTTTTTTTTTGATAATGCCTTGTATGGCACAACTAGTTATCAGTAACTGAATGTATTTTAATCATTATGGCTGCTTCTGTTTTTTTTTCCCATTAACGAGAGGTTATACATGTTCGCATATTAGCTTGTTTGCACCCTCTACCTATTTATGTATGAATCATTTGTAATGAGAGTGTGTGCTGAGATTGTGTGGGGTTTTTTGTTGTTTTGTTTTGTTTTTTTTTTAATTGGGGTTTGTTTTTGTGTGTGTGGGGGGAAGGCTGTATGCACTTCATTGACTGCAGTTTTCATTGGGATTACATCCATCAGTTTGTCTGTACACAAATATGAAGAATGATCTGAAGTACCTGTGCTGTATTTATGTTTATCCATGTCTTAACTTTGATTAAATAAAATTTAAAAAAATCTGAGCCCCTGTGGCTGTCACTGGCATATATAAGTTGGATTTCTCTTGCTTTATTTTAATGGGGACCTTCCATTAGTGGCTCCTTTACTTAAAGTGTATTTATTCACAGCAACCATGTGTATCCTAATGCCAGCTAAGTTTCTGATGGGTTTTTTATCTTCTCACCTGTAACTACCAGAGACACTGCAGTTTCCAGACCTTGTCTGTTGATTCTGCCCAGGGAGCTCCCCATGCTTCCAGTGCAGCACGTTTCTCATGTGCAGGAGTTTGGGGCACTTGTGACATTATGACAAGGTTCTTCACTTGGGCCAGACCTAAAGGTAGAACAGATGTGGCCATGAGTAGGCTGTGGAGCCATGTGTGTGATTCTAGGAAATGGTGCTGTGGGGTTTGGGATCCTGTCTGACAGGTGACACTGTTGGAGGAATTGTTCTTTTTCTTGTCTTGTGAGGGTGCTCAGTAAGTTTCTTTCTTCAAGGCTGCCTGTGCTGAGATCAAAGTCTGTGCCTCAGCCCAGGTCATCTCCATAACTTAAAGGTGGTTTATGTAGTGCCATGGAAACTTCAGCCAGTGCTGCTTGTCACCAGATCTAACGGTACACTCATAAAGTAGCACCAGCTCCTCTGCAGATGGTCCTGATCTGCAGTTCACATCTCACTGGGTGATTTGCTGCTGCTTTGGAGCATTTGTGAAACAAACGTGATTGCGCAGCTTTATTTAAAACATGAAGTTTTTAATCAATGCTGGCTCCATCCTTTAAAATTTGGAAGGCTCTTTAAAAGCTATGGCTGGCAATTAGTAGATAAAGCACTACATTTAGGATATAAACTGTGGAGCAGAAGGAGCTTTCTCTGGTAGTTACAGAAAGTAATCTGCAAGACCGAATAATGAATGAAGGGGCTTGTGCTTGCAAAAATGGCCTAACCACAATCTATGAAGCACATGGAGTTTATAGTAAAGGAAGGAAGGAATAAATAACTTACTGGTAGGTTTCAGTAATAGTCTGCCTTATCACGGGTCAGAGATCCTGGATTTCCTCAGAGCTTTTGCTAAACTTCCTCTTACACAGCACAGAGCATGGAAGAGCAGCAGCGTCACCCTTGGTGGGTGTTTCTGTTTGCTCTCCTCTTTGCTGCTACTTCCCTATTCTTTAATCCTTCTCACTTTGATTCCTCCCTCTTCCCTATTTCTGGTGTCTCTTTTTTCCTTTTCTGAAGCATGTCCTTTTCTCTCCTATGTGCCCTCCTGACCAATCTGCCTTTCACCTGACATTGATGCTTCTGGGCCAGGCAGGGAGGAGACACCATAGATTTCACAAGGCGGGGGGAAAACCTGTTACGTTTGTGTTTTCTGGTGCCTGGGAGAAGAAAAGGTGCAGGAAGAGTATTCACATACTCCTTTACCACCACCAGGTATGAAGCAACTGCTCCTCTGGCTCTCGATTACACGGTAGGATCCTCGCCTGGCCGTGCCCACAGTGAGGCAGAACAACACTGGGGAGTTCTGCTTCCACACCTGTCCTTCTCCAAGCAATCTAAAAACCTCCTTTGGCCTGGCTTGTGCAGGGGGCTCCGAGGAGTTGTTTGAAGGAGTTTATGGTCTTGTTGTATAAGCTTACATCTAGACTGGAAATCCACCTTTCCGTGACACCTGAGAATTGCGTGTCATGTTTGTTTGCTTTGGCAGTGGCTCTGCGTTATCCTGGTGCTTGATCTGCACTTCAATCTGTATTTTGTGTCATCAGCTTGAGGTTAGCAGATTAACATTTTAATTAACACCAGCACATTCACAGCACTACAAAATGCTTGAGTAAATCTGTCTCCTCACATTGGACACTGTATTGAACAGGCTTTCAATGTGGTTTTGTTTCAGTTTTGGAATAAGCAGGTTCTATAACCCAGAACCTATAATCTGGCCACAAAACATCTTCACTGTGTTTAAAGCATTTCCAACAGTCAAGGGAAATTTCACAGGAAATCTTCCACAGGTTTATGCTGAGCATTGTGGTGTTTAAATAAGACCCCTTTTCAAACAGCACCTTGTGAGCTTGTGTCTCAGTGAGTGAGCAGCTGTCGCAGATGATGCTGTTATGTCATCTTGCACTGAATCTCTGGCTGTACAATTTGCTGTGTTTCTTCTAATGACTCCTCTGCCAGGAAGAAAAAAAGGTTGAGCAGCAAACCAATTCTCTGGCTTGGCAATCACGAGCATCTTCCTGTTTTTATTGGAAAGAGGTGGCCTTTGCTATTTAGTTCTAGTTTTGAGGATGTTCCCTCACTGGTTTCTACTTCTGACAATGAGTGAATTTTGTCCTGCAGGTGGTAGAAAGCTGGGACTGGGAGCAGAAGCATCGGCCTCCCTCCTCTTTATGGTTGGCTGCACATACTGCTCTGGTTTTAAGATTGTGGAACTGTCTGGAGAAAATGGAAGGAATCGGTGAGGTGCAGCAGCACTGCAAAACTAAAAACCACAAAAAGTGCAGTTTCAGGTGTGAATTGTGCAACTTCCCAAGGGCTGCTGAGCTCTTGGTGGGAGAATCAGTGTGGACATAATCGTTTCACCAGGGCCCTGGCATTTAAGTGGCCCCTCTGAAGTTAAACGAGAGCAGTTACCTCTGGTCTTAGAGCTGTTGGATCCTTCACCCACAGCGAGTTATGTGTTACAGGAAGGCCTCAGTTTCATGTGAGGGTTGGTAAAATCATGGAAGTGTTAAGGTTGGAAAAGACCTCCAAGAACAGCAAGTGCAACTGCTAACCCAGCGCTGCCGAGTCCACCCCTAATTTAAGTGCCACATCTACACATCTTCTAAATACTTCCAGAAAAGGTAACTGCGAGCAGGAAGACCCCATTTCACCAGCGTCCCTGCCTGGCTGGGAACAATTAACAGCTGCTGACTCAGGCAAACCTCTGGCACTGATTAACCACTGCCAGGGACCAGGCAGAGGGGTGGGATGGCGACAGAGCAGCGATTGGTTTGTGTCTGAGGACAGAGGGTGGGATTTGATGCTTCTCTGCTCTGGGTTACACCACCTGGAGAGGATCTTCCTCCTCGGAAAGCGTGTAGCACCTGGGAGGTGGGAGCTGTGTGTAAGCAGGGACTGCTCGGGGTGCAGCATGTCTTTCATCCAGGTAGACAAGGACTCGGATTTTCCTCTCCAAAATCTCCCCTATGGGGTTTTCTCCACGAAGGAGGAGGTAAGAGCAAACTTTGTTCTTGGGGTGTTGTAATTGTTCCAGGGCTGTGAGAGAGCAGAGTTTCCCAGCAATGTGGGATAAAGGAAAACTTCCCAGCCTGAGACACTCACAGGCTTCCTAACTTGATGGCAAAGCTGTAGCTGCCATCTTCTCTGTTTCCTTAGTATGGTTATTTTGATGACAGCTTCTTTGAAGCTGTACAGAAGAAATCAGAAGTGTTAATACTGATGAGAAGTACTTTGGCTGACATGTACAGTAGTTCTTGTGTGGTTTTGACAATTTTTGTGACATCATTAAATCTGTGTTTGACCCCTCCACTCCCTACCTAGAGGAACAGCACATTTCACACTCAACTTTTTTTGTTTTTAACTTAGTTCTTCATTTTCTTTGTGATTGTAATCACACGATCACCCTTAAAAAGCCCTGTTAACTACTGCTCTTGGTGAGTTTTGTTGGTGGCTGCCAAAGCATTAAACCAGGGCACCAAATGTGTGTTTTACCTGTTTTTGAAGTTGACCCATTGTGTTCTATTGGGTGTCTGTTTATACAATGCTGCATTAAATGTGTGCAAATGTGTCATCTTTAAAGCTGGGCCCAAAGCCTGCAGGCTGAGCCAGCTCCAGGCCGTCTATTTTATGATCACATAAGAAAATGTGGCCCAACCTTTCTGCCGAGGAGGTAGCTCCCAATTCCCAATTTTCTTGAAAACTGAGCCAAACTAGGCTGAACCTCACACCACTGAGTGCCTGATGGGATGGAGCTCCAGAGATGTGTCCTTCTGGAGAAAGGGACACAAGCCAAGAGCTGCTTCTCAGAAGAAAAATGTGGGGAATTTATTTGTCATTGCTTATGGAAACGTCATGATTATCTCCTGGTTTCTGCTGCTTATCCATGTAGATTTAAAAAAATTAAACCAGAAGATTGTGTTTTCCGATGTGGTATTTTCCAAAGATAAAACTGAGATGGTGCGTTTAATCTATTTCGAGATGTGCGTGCTGTTATCTAGCCTGTTTGGATTATTTTCCTGCCTTCCTCAGTAACTGTTCCCTGAAAAAAAATCTTCACTCAAACCCTATGAACTGACAGGCAAGACTTACAGAAATTATTTAGGAGAATAATGTTCTGATAATAGCTGAATGTTTTAATGATTTCAGGCTAAAACAATTGGTGCCATTCCTGACTATCTCAGTTACAAATTAACCTGACACGACCTTTAGTTTTTTTCTGCAGGAATGTTTGCTGAATAAATACTCACTACCACATATGGAATCTTGTTTGGAAATTTAAGGTTGAAAAATAGGTTTAGTAGCACGGATCTTTGAAGATGGTTATTTTTGTAATAGTTTGTCTCTCTTTGCCTGAAGACACAAATAATGGAGGCTGTGGTGTGTTTTTGCCCCGTGCAGCTGCCGTGGGTCTGTCGGTGCTGCTGCCCCGCCGTCGCCGCCAGCTCCGCACGCGCCCGGGGCATGAACAGGAGCTTTGTCTCCTGGGGTGCATCTGTCACAACCCCCCATGTGCATGGGATGCTGCTCCTGCAGCGGGGATCCAGCAGGGATCCGGGCTGGCCTTGGCTTGCAGCTCCTGCGCTCCTCGCGTGCTGTGAGGACGGGCGATGCAGGGCAGCCGCACCCGACGTGGCACAGAAATCGCGTCTGAGCATGATGTGCTGCCCTCCTGATAGCACCGGGGTACAGAGCACTCTCAGTGCTCTGGGGAGGAGCTGGGCTGCAGAAATGCCCGCTTCTCCCATGGCATGCCCACAGGGATGGAATTCATCCTGCCCGTAGCCTGTCTACGCTTCTGTTCCCCACTTGTAGAAGGTGCAGTAGCCTTTTCCTACTTCACAGCATATTCCAGATGCATGGGCTTATTCTACAATGCTTGTCATTAATGAGAGGTGGGCAAATACTTCTGGGGGAAAGAGGGCAGGGAGAGAAACCTCTGCTTGTTGTGCTATCCTTTCCCCAAAAGATGGGGATGAGGCTCTTTTCCACCCCTCAAGGTCTGCAGAGAGTCTGCAATGATGCTCTGCCCATAGGTCTTAATATTTTTCAGCAGCCAGACTCAGACTGGCTCTCGATGGTCCGTTACTGTGGTAGCCGTCCTTTGTCCTAAATTCTCTGTGGTCACTGTCTTCCCCTATGCCCTCGTTGGGGCATTTTTGGGTACAAGCATAAACTCTTCTTTTCTCCCCTCCTCTTGCTGCTTTGCAGCCTCGGCACAGGCTCGGGGTAGCAATTGGAGACCAGATTTTGGATCTCAGCGTCATTAAACATCTTTTCAATGGACCAGCTCTTGCCAAGCACCAGCACGTCTTTGACCAGGTATTTATCAGAGTCTGTTCTAATTTCCACACGTGTTTCAGAAATATTCCATAAGGGACTTTAGCAACTCGTGATGAGATAATGAACATGAATTGGAAATATGTTGTCAGGTGCATTCTGGTAGAGCGAAAACCATCACAGGTGTGATAGCAAGGAGAGCAGGGGCATTGGGGTCCGAAGGTCATTTTCTGGGAAAGTGTCATCAGCCCTTTGCAATGCAGGGCTCTGACACAAAGCCTAAACATTAATTCATTCCTGTTTGTGCCTTCCACACTCCACGGATGGGATATTAATGACAGGCAGGTTGTGTTAAAGGCAAAGGTGAATACAAACCACCTCTGGCTACAGCTGGTTGCGATATGAAAGCCACGAGGGCGTGCAGTGGTGTGTAAGGATGGGGTGATGCAGACACGCAGCAGGACCTGCTGCAGAGGCCTGGCGGTGTGTGGATGGGGCTGCGGGCAGCCATGGCCAGGGGATGGGCGTCAACAACCCCGGCTGCGGGCATCCAGCACCGGGATGAAGGTGTGGCACATCTTCCTGCGTGTGAAGGATAAGCAAAAATGTGGTCTTTTCTTTTTCCCCTACCCCCTGTGTCACTGCCAGCCCACCCTGAACGCCTTCATGGGGCTGGGCCGGCCGGCGTGGACCGAGGCCAGGGCTTTCCTCCAGAGGCTGCTGGCAGCCGGAGAGCCCACCCTGAGGGACAACGCGGAGCTGCGGAGGAGGTGAGGGGCAGAGAGTGGCTGCAGGCACAGCGAGATGTCAGCTGTGCCCGCCTCACCTGAGTGCCAGGGCACCAAAAGCGACAGTCTGACGTGGCCACCTGCCTGCTGCGTGGGAATTAACGGGGTTTGTGCACATTGAGTGCTTCCTTCTCTTAATTATGTAAAGATTAATATCTGATTAATCCTGTGACTGCCCGCAGATCCAGGGTGTCACCCTCCACCTGGAAGCAGCGAGCTCTGCCCTGGGTGTGTCTGGATCTGCTGCCTCTCTGTGGGGGCTGAGTGGGGCTGCCCACAGTGGTGTGGGCTGTGCTGGTCCTGTGACCATGGCCCCTCCACCATGGCCTTCCATGGAGCCATGGCTTCAAGGGTCCCCACCTCTCCCACCTCCCCCTGTGCCTCCCTCCCTGCCTGTCACACCTGGAGCAGGCGTGGGGAGACCCCCCCAGTTTGTCCTCAGCAATCACAGGACTTTGCTAAAACTGAATATGTGGTCACAAACTGGCTTCAGATTTGGGCAAGTGCAGTGTTGTAGGGGCAGGAGGGGAGGACTGTGCTCTGCTCTGTGCTGTGCTGATGGAAAACGTGTGTCCATTAATTCCACACCTCTCATTGGTCCAGACTGATGCTTTAAACACCACGAGTGCCTGGCCTGGCAGTGAGCAGGAGTTGTTCCTCCCTGTCCTGCCAGGGAAATCCCAGTTTCCTGTACATGTACAGGAGAGGGGTTGAACTNTAACTGGGGGGATTTGGGCTCCCATGTACAGGAGAGGGGTTGAACTGCTGCTTGCTACATGGATCTTCCCTGAACAGGGCCAGCGGTTCAAATCAGACACTCCAAGAGCCACATGCCATGAACTCATCCTTCCCACGCAGCAGAGGCAGTGGTGGCCTGGGCATGGGCACTGGGGCTTTCTCTGTGCCCCTTGGGAATCCAGCCAGCCCCAGGGACGCCCCCTCCCCACTCACACCCTGACAGCTGCTCCTTTTGGTGTAACCATCCCAGTAACAGCAGCCTGTGCAGTCACCAGCTTTTCTGCCAGGTCTTTTTTCTGCGAGGCTTTGCAAACTAAATTAAGGAAGGAGCTGGGAGAGCAAGTCAGCCTCTTCCACGCTTCTTACGGGTGGGAGCTGCAAGTTTTCTGAGATCTGAAGGCATAATTTTTCATTTCAGAGCATTTGTACCTCAAGCTTCTGCGACGATGCACCTGCCCGCCCACATCGGTGAGTCCCCTGCAGCCAAGGCTCCTCGGTGCTGCCCTTTGCTCCCACACGGAGCAGCTGCTTTATTTCCAGCTTGCTCAGACAGACAGATCATAGCTGTGACAGGGAATGGGCTTTGCACAGCCAGAAGTAGATTATTGTACATAATGAAAGGTAGGTGCTGTCTGTGGCACAAGAATAAAAGCCTGGGGAAACTCAATAGCAGGCAGAACACTCCTGGATGCAATTTCCACTAAATCAGGGGTGTCTGGTGGTATATAACTCCTGCCATCAGATTGGCATCACCATGGCCTTTGTGACTAGAGCCAGGCAAAAACCACTTGTTCAGTTTTCAACAATTTCCCCTTTTGCCATCAGAAAATAATTCAGGTTTTGCAAAGATTCCAAGGCAGATACTCCAGCACAGCCTCATAAACAAGCATGAATTTCCACTCCTAGACCATTACTCTGCGTCCCAGATCTTGCCTCCACTCCCGTGAGGCCATGGACTGCTTTGGGATTACTATATTCATATAGATACATAAGAATTTCCTGTTTTTAACAGGAGTTTGGATGTGGACCCAAACCAACTTGATCAAAGTCACTTCAGGGCATGACCTTCATAGGGGCAGGGATGTGACCCTGCCCATTTTCCATCCAAACTCTGTTCTGAGCTGGCTTTTGCCTTCCGTGGGGCACAGCCCTGGTTTGGGACAAAGTCTAGCCTGTCCCAGAGGCACCATGAGGAGTTCTCATAGGTGTGATACCTCCCTGAAAATAGTTTCAGGTTGAACATGTCTTGTCGGCAAATTGCTGGCTCCTGGCTCCCATGAGTGCTGGGAACGGAGCACTACCCTGGCGGGCCGGAGCTGCATCCCACAGACACGAGGCATTTGGGATTCCGCAGCACTCAGGTGTGGCTCTGTCCTGTGTGTGGCTCCTGCTTCTCCTGAGTGCCCGGACCCTCCTGTGGGAGGCTGGAACTCCAGGGCACAGCTTACTGCTGGATCCTGCTGGAGCTGCTGGACGGCCTGCTGAGCTCACTGACCAGCATACCGCAGATGCACCCTCCCGGTCTGTGTTTTTCCCCGAGTGCCTCCGTTTTCCCGTGGATCCGGAGGGTGCGCGCTGTTTGCAGGGATGGCGGCAGAGGGCAGCAGCTGTCCTGAGGATCGGCCGGGTCCCTGCGCCGGGTACCGCCGGCAAGGGGAAAAGCAGCGGGAGTCGCCTTGTCTGTGGAAATGGGGTTGCTGCTTCATGTCCTGCGTTTTCCCTCCTCTTCTCTACTGGAGAATTAAAAAAAAAAAAAAAAAAATCCATTTTTGTCTGCATAATTTATAGGTGAACTGTTAATCACCCCTTTATGCTATTGATGACATCCCCCGAGCGCGCTCGCTGTCTCCTTTCTGCTCCTTCCATTGCCAGCAGCGTATGATGTGCTTTAGCCCCCGCAGATGAGGGACTTTGCTGCCACTGATCCCTATTTTATGGCTTTTTTCCTCCTGCAGGAGATTACACTGACTTCTATTCTTCACGCCAACATGCCACAAATGTTGGGATCATGTTCAGGGGGAAGGAGAACGCTCTGATGCCGAACTGGTGCGTGGCTTGGATTATTCTCTGGTGCAGCATTACTCTTCAGGTTTATCTGTACATATATGTGATGTCTTAAAGGTCAGAGTAGTTTTTCAGGACCACACTGATTTCAGTCCATAGCAGATGAGAATCAGTGTCGTCCAGACTTCGATACCAGAACCAAAGCCCACTTGTCCCCAGCCCCAGCTGAATCTGCACTGCCCTTCATTGCAGTGGCCACACCAGTTACTGTGCAGCCCCCCAGTACAAAGACAAATATACCTAAGAAACTGGGTTTTGCTGAGTGACAAGAAAGCTGGATTTAAGGTCCAAGAAATTAATTGGAGCAGTGGCACAGAAGTGCATTAAGGCTGCAACATGGCTTTGGATTATATTTCACTTACATCCTTATATCAGAGTAAGGTGCTGAGGTCTGTGCCCATGTATACAGAGCTCCCTCTCCTCGTACCTCGCACTGTGGTGGTGCTTCCCCCCCAAAGAGCTGCTCTGGCACACAGCTAACCCAGGCACTGTGGTGCTCTTTCTCAAGGCTGCACTTACCTGTGGGTTATCACGGCCGAGCATCGTCTCTTGTGGTGTCTGGGACGCCCATCCGGAGACCTGTGGGGCAAACGAAACCTGACAATGGTGAGTCTGTGGGAGGATTTTAATGTGGATTCTTATTTATTTCATTCTTTAATTTTACCCCACATCATAGAGTAGTGGAGTGGAAGGGTCTGGGATGCCTTGCCTAAAGCCCAGCCTGGGGTCAGGGCAAGAGAAAGCCCTGGTTTAAGTCCATCTTCTGTTCCATGCCAAGCAGCACCAGCTGCTGTTTCTTCTGGCCATTACTTCTGTTTTCTTGCCTGCCTCCCTGGTGTAAAATATTCTTTCTTCTACCGACAGAAAAACCTCCAGTGTTTGGTGCTTGTAAACGCCTGGATATCGAGTTGGAAATGGTGAGAGGGATTTTTTTCCTTGTGACTTGAAAAACATTAAAACAGAAACAGGGAAGAAAGGGTGGGTTCAGCTGCTTCTAAACAGAATGTCCCATAAGGTCCATTCCTGTGTTCCTGCCTGAGCTGCCTGTGCTGCAGGCAGTGAAGGTTTCTGTGGAGCAAACCTTCTCGTTGGATGAGGAGAAGGGTGCCTTAGCTCGGTGGGAGCTTTGCTCGTCCAGCTCTCAGGCTGGAAAAAGCTCACCTGGCCAAAGCTGAGCACCAGCGGTGCAGCCAGGCAGCAGAACTCCTTTCATCAGCCACCACAGCCTGTTTCCTGGCTGGCAGTTACCTCTGCACTTCAGCCAGGATCTATCAATGGACACTGGGGTTTTGGAAGCCCAGGCTGCCTGCACCTTGCGCTAGAGCAGAGGAAGCCCTGAGTTCTTGGCAGTGGGATTCAAACTCCTCATTCTCCTGCCTGGAAAGTTGGAACCTGTGCTGTGGGTGTTGTAAAAAAACATGCTGGGAAGGCACATCATGCTGTGGCTTAGTGTGGTCCACTTAGAAGGGAGAGTTTCATAGGAGTGTATTAAGATTTATGTCATTTTAACAGTTTATATAATTTTTGTATGTTTTATTCCCAATCTTTCCCCTAAAAAAACCAAAGAAGTGGAAGCAGTGTAATATTGATGGAAATGGTTATAAAAATGAAGTGAAATTCTTTAATGCTGTGTGCTTTGCCAATCAGTGCTATAAGGGGGGATGCAGTCCCATAAAGTGGGATTCCCGTGGTGCTGCCATAGCGCTGCTTTCCAACCTGAGTTCTGCTGCTGGCTGCTGCAAGAACAGAAGGAAAAACTTCCATATTGTTGACAGAAGGAGACAACTGAGACTCTCTATAGAATCCTCTGCATGTGCAGGCTGTAGATTCCTAAGGGAACGAGCGCAGGTACCCAGTTCATGGCCTGCTTTACTTAGTGGCACATTTCTCCACCTGCTCGTTCTTCCCCACTGTCTCATCAGGCTCCAGCCACGTTCAGTGTCCCCTTGGATGACTTGAAACTCCTTCCTGTTCACTGTCTGCCGCAATCAGTCCCTTCAGTGGGCGAACCTGTTCTGCATCCGGACTCTAATTAGGAGGCACCATTTTTCCTCCTGCATTTTGACAACATTGTGCCCTTGTTTAATGCCTGTCTCTTAGCAACACAGAGCTCTTAAGTAATTCAAGCCTGCCAGCTTCACGGAGGGGAAGAAAAGGGGAGTAGGCCATGGGTTTTGCCAAATGTGTATGGGAAATGGCGCAAAACTCATCCTGGCCAGCCTCTGTTGCTGCTGTCTGTAACTCTCTGTGCAGTAAAGATTTTTAGCTTCAAAAACATAATCAACATGTTGCTTTTCAATTTCAGGCATTCTTTGTAGGTCCTGGAAACAAGTATGGGGAGCCCATTCCCATCAGCAGAGCCCAGGAGCACATCTTTGGGATGGTGCTGATGAACGACTGGAGCGGTAACTGGTGCTGTGGGAATCTGCCTGGAGAGGGGGTTACAGCATCGCAGGAAACCCCAGAGAGGGATAAATTACATATTTTAGTAGTAGAATGCTGATCACTGAAACCACTGGGTACGACTGAAAGGGATGAAAATGAAGTGTTGCCTGTATTTTTCAGTGTCTTAATCAATCCATCTCTGATCAATTAGTAGAACCAGAAATTGCCGCCTAATGAAGATTTATTTACTTATGGAAGAGCTAATATCAGTCTAGTTTCTTCTGAGCAGGGATGGAAGAGCCCTAAGAATGGTGATACCAAGGATGATGATTGATTTCAGTGTCAGGAAAAGGAAAAGAATTTGGCAATCACAAATCCCTTAGTCTCTGCAAAGATTTAACTTGTTGAAATTTTCCCTATGACTGGCAAAGACCTTTAGCTGGGTACAAAAGCATTAATTAAACTGGGGGTAAAAATACTGGCTATATGAGGAAGATCTGGTTTGTTTTACTTGTTGCTGATTTATCTTCCTAATCTAGCTGATATAAGAAAATTGGGTTGAAGGTTTGAAACGGATGGATTTAAATTAGGATTTGGGCACAATGGCTAGAAAAGGATGGGGATAACATTTTCAATTCGTGTTATTTTTCACAGATCTGATGGATGTGCAGTTCCTAGGATATATTTAACTGCATTGCTTTGAATGTTCTCTTTCCAGCCCGTGACATCCAGAAGTGGGAATATGTTCCTCTGGGTCCTTTCCTGAGCAAGAGCCTTGGCACAACCATCTCTCCGTGGGTTGTCACCATGGAAGCTCTCATGCCATTTGTGTTGCCAAACCCTGTCCAGGTTAGCATGAGAAAAGGTTGACATAAAGGAAGAGCAGTGCTAGAAAAATGTCAGCAGAGTTGAAAGATCCCATCAGTAGAAATCACTGAGCTGTATCCATGCCAAGGATTGTCTCCATGGAATTTACAGTTGTGATTCTGCTTCTGAGCAGGTGAAGGCAACCAGGGCCCTCTGAGTTCACATGCTCATTGATGTCACTGCCCTGCCACATGGTGTGCTGTCATCCTGCTCGAGCAGGGCAGAAAAATCATCCTTAAAACACCTGGAAAATAAACTAATCAGAGCTTCTTCTGGGTCTTTGGTAGCACTTAGCATCCAGCAAGTGGTGGAGAGAGGTGGAGTCAAGCCAGAACACTTTGTTCAAGCATTTTGAGTTGTCTGCATTACGTAGGTGGTTAAAACTGGAAAAGATAGCAGAGTCTTGCAGAGACTTCACCATCTCCTCTGTACAGGCACAGAGCAAAGTTGTGCTGGCACTCTATTTGTGTTTGATTAACATCCACTCTGAAATGATGGACATGGCTTTTGTAAACCTTGTGCAGGAAAAGGAATTGGATTATATGGATATTGTGTCTGTTCAGAAAGATCTTTAAAAGTGTGTGCATGAGACCAAGTAAAGCGATAATCTGAGCAGTAAGAATGGTGAAGTGAATGGGTTGTGCAGCACAGGCTGGGTGCACAAAAAGTCACTGGAATGGCTTGTGGATTTTTAAATCTCTTTTTGCTTAGATTATGATGTGTTTTATGTGCTTTTAGGATCCTAAGCCGCTGCCCTACCTTCAGGATAAAGAGCCCTACACTTTTGACATCAAGCTCTTTGTTGCTATTAAAGGTATGGCTAAGCTGGGTGAGTTGGAAAGCTGAAATTGCCAATTAAATATTGTGGCACCACCACATCTTTCAGACACTTTGCTCTGGGCTCTGCACTCATTCCTTTCCCGCTTTGCACTGATTTCCTCTGTCAGAGAAAGAGGCAGAACTCCTCCTGCTCCCAGCTGGCTGTGCAGCACTGTGCTGAGGAGGGAATGCCCTCTAGGTGCTCAGCTTCCCTTGAGGAGGGTCCCTGAGGGTCCCTTCCATAGGCAGGGGTCATTGGGGCATGGAATGAGCAGATTTGGGGCGGATCCAGATGTTGGCCCAGCTCAGCCCCCAGCCTATGGCTCTGCTGACCACTAGGTCCAGGTGTTTCTCCTGTAGGAGAGCAGAGAGTGGGAAATGGGCAGCTTGATGCTACCCCAGTGCCATCCACACACTTCTTTTCTATGAAATCCGGGTCTTTGTAGCAATAGAAAATGTTATTACTGGTTTCTCGCTGGGGATTGCAGTGATAAAAGAAGTCTCCATCCATCTGTAAAATAAAAAGACTCCAACACCATTCATCCAACACAAACAAATTGCTTCTCTCTTTCTTATTCTTTATTTTCTGCAGGAGAAGGAATGAGCACGCCAACTACTATATGCAGATCCAATTTCAAGGTAAGACTCCAGAATCTTTTGTTTATTTGCAATCTTGCTGATGCCATCAGCTCCAGCCCTAGGCAATTTCAAACACTGCTTTTTGCATTAGACTCATAGAATAGAATCATAGAATCACTAAGGTTGGAAAAGACCTCCAAGATCATAGAGTCCAAATGTTAACCCAGCACTGGCAAGCCCACAACTAAATCACGTCCCTCACATCCACACACCTTTGAATGCTTCCAGGGATGGTGAATCCACCATTTCCCTGGGCAGCCTGTTCCAGTGCAGCTGAAGATCAGATCCCAGTGTCTGCATAGGAGACAGAGGGAAGAAGTTGGAAGATGGTGATAGTTCCCCCCGTGAGGTAGAAACAGCTGAATGCTCGATGAAGGGGACAGCTCTTTCTGCTGCTTGGTTTGGGGTGCTCAGAGCATCCTGAGTTCTGTGCCCATTTGGCAGGGAGCCGTGAGAACAGAGGACTGTGGGAAGAGGGAATTGCCTCTTGCAATACAACTCTGCAGTCACAGCTCTAATTTAGATGCCACTCACTGCTGCTAGCCTGGGTCTGCCCCATCCCCTCTGTGGGCAGCGTGGTGGCTCTGCCTCCACCCACTGATTGAAGCCAGGAGATTTATGTGCCAGCTGCAGCAATTCTCAATCAATTTCATATTCACATTTGGCTCTTTGCATAGTAATTACCTTAATCAGTAAATCAGTAGTCAGCAAATCAGTAATAAGTAGATTTTTCTATAAGGCTGTTAAAACACTGGGTGTAATCATGGAGCCTGGGTCAGCAGTACTGGTCTTAGAGAGGAAGAAGATAAAAAATGACATCCAGCTGAAATAAGAAAAATTTTAAGGGATTAAATTGCATGTAAAAGTGTGGTTTTTATGAATGCCACAGGCCAGGCCACATGACTCCATTCTGCATAGTCTAATGGCCCACCAGAGAGGTTTGTCCTTCACTGCTTCCTTGCTTTAGCCTCCTCTTCCTCCCTTCCTCCAGCACATGTACTGGACCATGAAACAGCAGCTGGCTCATCATTCCATCAACGGCTGCAACCTCAGACCTGGAGATCTCCTGGCCTCTGGCACCATCAGTGGACCTGTAAGTGTTGAAACA
Organism: Callaeas wilsoni; assembly: GCA_013398955.1. Lineage (NCBI taxonomy): Eukaryota > Metazoa > Chordata > Aves > Passeriformes > Callaeidae > Callaeas > Callaeas wilsoni. Next base: position 51,281 of record VWPU01011876.1, read on the forward strand.
GTGACAGTCACTGGTCAGCAAGTCAAAACTAGCAGAGCAGGGCTTGGGTCTAAGCCCTGCCTGATCTGAGCTCCACAAAACCATCTGCAGTTCTTTCCCAGGCACTCTGGGCTGCTGCTTTGGTAGCCCCAGAATCACACTGAGAAGGGGTTTGGTTTGGGTAGGGTTTTTGTTTGGCAGTTTTTTTATGTTGTTGAGTTTTGGGGTTTTGATCTCTCCTGTATCTTTCCCTAAGAACTGTTTTACAACAGATGCAAATTAACTTCTGTGTGGAAGCATCCTCACAATCCATTTACCCTCAATGAAATGCAGCTTTTTCTTTCTGAAAAGAATGTAAAAGGTGCCTGAGTGTAACTTTTAGTGTCTCCAGTGAAGGTGGAGCCAGCTTCACAAGCTGTTACTCCCCTTGAGCTGCCATATGGACAGTGGCTGCAATATACAGGCAAGTCTCACTCTGGTGTTTCTGAAACTCCTGTACATGCTGTCACAAAGACAGCCTCAGGTAAGTTGTTTGCAAGCTTGGATGCCTGTACTTCCCTTCTGAGCATTTCTGAGGTGCTTTTTGAATCTTCAAATTTTTGTACTGCAGAATGACATTAAAGACTCACAAACACTCACCAGCTTTGCTCTTCTGAAAAAAATGTAATTAAAAATCTGAAACGTGACTACGTAAAAGCACTGGATTTGTAAAAGTCTCCTCCACTTGTTTCCATTCTTGCTGTGGCAGACCCAAACTGCTTTAACAAGTTGACCACTGTGTTAAATACACCAGATAACAGCTGTAAGCATCACTGCTAATAGCCAGCAAGCAATTAAAATGCAAAGTGAGGCAAAGACCCAATGTATCAATGAATTAAATCAACAGCAAAACTCTGTTCTGTAGAGGTAACATACTTGTGTGTCTGCTCCCAGCAGCAAGAAGCTGTACAGCAGGAAAGACACTAAAAAATTGTTTATTTGTTTATCAACTCTTGCTGCAGGAGCCAGAGAGCTTTGGCTCCATGCTGGAGCTGTCCTGGAACGGAACAAAAGAAATCCCTCTTGGCAGCGGACAGTCTCGTAAATTCCTGCAGGATGGAGATGAAATAATTTTGACAGGTAATGGCTGGATAACTGCTCTTACAGTGCAGCAAGGACACATTTCCATAGGTTGTCCCAGCAGGACAAGCACCTGGTGTGGAGCTGGGCTATTCTCTACATACCTGCCATGCAAGAACAGTTGTTTCCATCCTACTTGTGAGGAGGCTAAAGCTGGTGGATGGAAATTTCCCTGCCATAAATGCTTTCTAGATTAGATTATTTGCTTTGCTAAGTCCTTAATGCTCTTGCTGTGCCACTGTGTGAGCACCAAGGGGATGATGGAGGTAGGTTTGCCTTTATGGGCAAAGATACCCTGGGACTAGGAGCTGTTGATGTATTGCTTCCACAACAGTCCAAGTTTGCATGTGGAGCAGAGCTTGGCAAATGCTGAAAAAAGTGATTTTTCAAATAATATTTCATTTGTAACCTAGGCGTATTCGATGAAGTGTGTTGCAAATCAAGTATGTGGGAAACAGCATGAAGCTTGCTAGAACAGCTGACCAGCTCCCTTCTGAAAAGGGCTCTGCTTGAGAGCTGTTTCATGCTGAGACATGGTTTTAGTTTTCATCTTGATAATCTAAGGAGTTTATGAATTAAAATCTACCATGGTGTTTTGTGATCTAAATTCTACTCCTACTTCTTTTTAACTCAAAGCCTAGTGCAGAATAAATCTATTTTTTCCTTTCCTCTCATCTTTGTGGCTTTGGGGCAGCAAATATTTGGTAAGAACAGCCATGAGAAACTTTTGTTTCAAGCCTACAATGTCTTTGCTCTGTGACCTACTGAGATTTTAGGGAATGTCCTGTGGGATGTTGTGTGTCACCAGCTGAGACCCAGCCAGTGCCACACCTGGCTCTGAGCAGCTCCATCCTGCTGATGTGACCAGAGATATCTGCACAGGAACAAACGGCTCAGGCAATGGGAAAACACTTTACAGGTGTGACTGAGGGCAGGGAAAATGTGAGTGACAAACACCCGGGCAGCTGCCTTGTGGTGTGATGCTAATATGTGCCTGTGTACCTGGGCCTGCTCAATCCAACCAGTACTCTTAGGATTTTTGACAAAACAGTTTAATTTTTTTTTTTTTTCAAAAAAAAATTTTAGCAAAAGACAAGAATTTTCTGTGATGAAAAAAATAGTAATCCATGTATTCCAGTCCCCTGGCAATGACTCCATAGTGGTTTTGGTGGTGCTGCAGCCAGAGCCCCAGTGGCTCCTGCCTGGCAGCCCACCCAATAGCCTTGATAATCATGTTTCTGTGAGCTGCTGCCAGTTTGACAGAGGAAGATGCTGAGACAACTGGAGATTGAGATGTACTGGAGAGAGGCATAGGTGATGAACCCAAGGATTCCCCAGTGCCTCTGACATCCTTCAGCCTCCTGAGAGCCCGGTGTCTGCTCATGCTGCGATGTGGAGGCATCTGACACTGCTCTCTACAGGCTCCCCATGTATCCAGGGACACTCCTCCAGCAATTCAAAGTGCCACACTGCTCTCCAGAGTTGCCAGTCTCCCTCCAGTAACTATGCCAGGAGTCCTAAATTAGGGTATGATGAACATCCCTGTGCAGTTACACACTGATATCCCTGTTGGTAAGGAGCACCTCATGGTTTGGGAGCTGCTGGCAAGGGACAAAAGGGACAAAAGGGACCAGTCCAGGAGCCATGATGTTCTTGACGCCCAGGACAAGTTATGTTAATTAATTAAATACTTTGAATCCTGAATGTCTTTAATCTTCAAAGATGGCATGATGGCATTGCTGCTAAGCTGGGTGAAGGACAGTCCCATGTCAGTGGGTCTGGGCTATTTTACACCAGCACAGTTTGTGGCTGTGGACACCAGGGCGCTGCAAAGAGCCAGGTGCTGCTGGGGCTCCAGTTTGGGAGCTGCTCCTATTCAGTGATGTGTGGCAGGTCCAGTGCCTTAAGGCACCCTTGGGACAGGGCTAGTGCTATTCCATCCTCTCCCAAGGCGCTGCCATTAGCTCTTGCCAAGTGCTCAACACATCATTTCTAGTTTCCTGTTTCAAATTTGTATTCTTACTCCCCATGTGGGATCTATTTCAGAGACCTAACGCATAAAATGAGAGAAATATATTTCTCCCAAGAAGTTTCTCAGGGAGGGAGCATTGCAGGGGAAGGGCTGCTGGTGGTGTTGGCAGCTGCCTGCAAAAACCCCTCAATAGCTCCTTGGCACACGGAGCTCAGGCCAGGGCTGCTGGCGGCACAGGGCTCGCTTTGTTCAGTGTGCTGCTCCTAGGTGCTGCTCTAAATCGTGCCTGACAGCAGGGATAACCAAACTGGACTGAAATAATCAGCTGCTGCCCAAAGGAAAGCTGGCAATGAAGCCTAATGAGTCAAATGGGAGCTGAGCCTTACAGTGCCTTACTCCAGTAATGCTTATGGATGAGGATTACCTGGCAGATACCAGGACGGTGTCTGTGGCTTTACACAAGCACTTAGAGACACCACTGGCCTTGGAAAACTTCATTTCAGCCTGGCTGTGAGAGCTGCACTGTGGGTTAGAGCCGACAGGGTCTCTCTTTGTGCTGCAGTAACTTTGGCTGCCCTGCTGCCTGAGCCCACCCTTTCTCTTCCTCAGAGGAGTTTTCCACTGATCTCTGCTAAGGGTGGGAATTAGGGTCTATTCTGTTGAGCTCCTTCTGTGCCTCTTGAAGGCAGCTGGTTTTTATCACATGCAGGTGATGTATTCCATCAGGAAAATCCATCTCTAGCTATGAAATCAGTCCTTAAAATGCAGCATATGCCACTTGTCCTTTGTTTGATCAGCTGCTGTAGCAGAAGGCTACAGTAGGTCTCCTCAGCTGTTTCTTCCCAGAATAGACTTCTCAGATGGGCCAGAAGGCCCTGGCTGTGCCCCCTCCCCTTCTTTGCCTGCAGCTTCGCTGGTGGCTGCTGTTTGTGGAGCGGCTTGGCTGGCCCGTGGCAGCAAGAGGAGCCGCAGCATCCCTGTCCCAATGTCATCCCTGTCACGCAGGAGTGCGGAGAGCCGGAGCTGTCCCGTAGGCAGAGATGCTGCCACAGCCCCGCGAGCTCTGCAGCAGCCAGCAGACCTTCCACGCCCCCTTATGTAACAGGATTAATGAGAACTTGGAGTCAGACACTGAATTTCTCATGGAACTAAACCACTTGTCTTTAGCAAGAGAAACAGCTTCCTTCTGTTTGAGGAGGTTTAATGACTGTCTTTCTGGCTGTCAGCATCCTGATATCCCAAGAGCAGCCCCGATGCTGCAGAAAGAGTATCCAGATTTACTTGATTAATTGCAGGGCTGGGCCAGGCAGTGAATCAGTTTGCCAGGTAGATTGATGGTGCTGCAGGTTAGGTTTGAAAACAGAAATATTGCTGGCACATCTTGTTTGTTCTTTGATCAATTCAATGAACTTGCATATTGCTGTGTTTAACAGTTTTTGCTTTTTTTCTCTCATTCCTGGGCTACTTGAACTCTTCCAGGTGTTTTTTTTTTACCCCTCATTGCATTTCTGAAATGTTTTCACTTGGTTTTGCTCTCTTTATGCCTTTATTCACTTTCATTCCTGGCAAAATCCTGCTGTCCTGACAGAGCAAGCTGTGTGTTGTTTTCTGTCCCTAGGTTACTGCCAGGGCAACGGCTTCCGCGTGGGATTTGGCCAGTGCTCGGGAAAAATCCTTCCAGCCCTGTCGAATCCATGAGGGCTGGAGTAATGCGAAATCCAAGGAGGAACCCTCCTCCCACCTCTACCAGTCATTCTGCTTTATTCAGATTTATTATTTTTATATGAGTGATTGGAATCTTACTATTTTTAATTATCAATAAATATCTTGAAGGTGAATGTGGCTCTCTGGTGTGATAAGAAAAGGATTTCAACACTAGCTTAAAATTTTCAGAATATGAATAAGATGATTGAAATGGAAAGTGAGATCCTTAACTCTTCTACCATATTAATGTTTTTTTCATAATTATAAAAAGAGGCTTTCAAGTAAGCTTAAATATTCAGAGTACTAGGCTGATGATAAGAGCTGAGATTCCATGCTGACTTCCTTTTTCCACAGTGTTAATATGCTGAAGGTGAAATCCTGAAGGCAAGTTGCATACGGATGTTAACACTTGTAGACCTTCCTGAGCAAGAGTTGCATGGCTGTGCCCTAAAATAATTTGCAACAAAGCAATTTGGAAATGTGATCATCAACACAACTGAAGGCAACAGGCAGGATGTCCCTGCTTCTCCTGCTCTTACACAACCAGAGGCTGTGTAAGAGAGGCAACTCTCCTGCCCCAGAAAGAGATTGATTCCAGCCCAGAGACAGCTGGATGTGTTGGGGCACTCCTCAAAAGGTCATGGTCAAAAGGTCACTCTTCCCTTCCCTAAACTCCAGGTCACACTGCCCTAGTTTAGAGAAGGGAATTCCCTGTTTCTCTCTCACCCTGTGCACCACCATCCATCAAAGAGGGAGGGGGAATTTCATCACTGGAGCGATCCCAGGCACTCACTGGTGGCAGTCACACCCTGCCACCCAGCAGAGGCTGTGCACAGAGAACACCAAGGAGGCCAACCCCTTCCTGCACCCCTAAAAGGCATCTCGTGTCACGGCATCCCCTTGCAGCAGCCAGTAAACAAAGCCACACGCCACTTTCCTCAAGTGTAAAGGGCATCTGCTGTCTCCTGCTGGCCTACAAATCAATTTAACTCCATGGCCAAGTGCCAAATCACATCAATTACAGGATATTACTGACTGAAGGAGCTCGGGAGACCAGATAATGAACTCTGGTATAGTGCAAGGGGAACTTGTTAAATATTTGCTTGGTCCTCAAAGTGAAGAACCCGATGAGGCTGCTGGCTCCATGTGGTGACAGCAGGATGAGCCCAGGCAGCTGCTTTTCCAGGCTGTCCCATCGCTGCTCCAAAGCTCTGCCAGCTACTTCTGCTGATGTCATGAGGGCATTTGATGTCATCCTGGGGAGCACCTGGGGCTGACCAGGAATGTGAACCTTATGGCCATGCAGAAGAGGAAAATTAATTTGAAATGAAAATTAAAGAAAAAATGTGGAAGTGCAGATAAATCACTGCTAATGGGGCTTGTGCACTGAAATGGGCTCTCTTCTAGTGTGCAACAATAATAGTTCTTTAAAGAATGATACTTGGAGGTTCATCATCAAATCAAGGATGACCTGGCCAGGAAAACATTGCCTCATTGTTGTTTATTAAGGAAAGCTATTTTGCCTTCAGGCTCTTGGAGCTGAACAAATAGACAGATATTTATTTAATATACTCTGACTGGGTCATCAATTTATAGATGCTTTGTGCTCTCTTTTGACCTCAAAGGACAATTGTGAGTTGACACCTTCCCTCTTGGATTTAGAAATAACCCATCCTGTTCCTCTGAGCACAGCCTGGCTTTGCTCCTGGCAGCAGCAGGAGGACACACATAGCATTTATCCAGGAGAGAAATTCCTCTGCAGAAGCAACAACCACGGTGCACCTTGGCATATCTGATGTTCTGGAAATGCAATGTCTGAGGAGAGGGGTGCACCTGTGCACAGACACAGGAGCTGATGTTGGGGCAATATGTCCTTAGTCATCAGCTGTGACCTCGATGCAAGACACTTCACAGCCAAGAAGGACTGTGGTGTCAAGGCTTTCTGGGTACAGGAACGCTTGGGGGAACTGTAAATGCATAGTGCTCTTCCTGAACTTTGGGCAAGGTAAAGGCGAGTCCTGTACACACCCACTGAATTTCTCTTCCAAAGAGCCAACTGGATGCTGCAGTTCCTGCCAGCAAGTGGGAATTGGGCTTCTTGCCTGGTCAGGCAGAAGGTCAGTGGTGCTGAGAGCCCAAACCTGGCCAGGATGGAGGTGCCCAGCCGCAGATCCTTCCAAGCTGGCTGCTGCCCCAGAGCCCACCCTCCATGCCCAGCCCCTGCCCTGAGGGAGGAGGGTGGCTCTGCAGTGGCCACGCTGTACATCCCCTGGGCCAAGAGCCCCTGCACCATGCTGGGGCTGGGTGGGAGGAGGGAAGGGCCCCTGTGGCCCCAAGGTGACTGAGCTGAGCTCCTCCAGCCCGGGGACATCTGGAGAAGTCCCAGATTCCCAGAAGGTGGGTAATTTCTGGAAAGGACCTCAGGCACAGCAGGTTTCAGAGGTGAGCTGGACAACGCCCAAAACCTCTCTCAGGACAGAGCTCAGAGTCATCTGCCGCCTGCTACATGGATGGGGGCCAAAATGCCAGGAGACGATAAATAAGGAGACAAATTTTCTGTGTGCCCAAGGCTAATTTCTTCCACGCCCCCCTCCCCCCAGAAGAAAGCAGTGGGCTCCATTTGGGTGGGCCCTGTGGAGAAGGGGGCCCGTGGCCACGCTGCCCTCACCCAACGCAGCAGGCCCGGGGCCAGCGCTGCAGATTCTCATCCCTGCCAGGTTGCCCTGTGTCAAGGGGAGAGTGAAGGGCTCATCTGTGCTGCAATGTGCAGTGCTGACCACAAAACAGCTTTGGCCTGGGACCAGCAGCACCCACTGCCTGCGGGGGAAGCAGCCTCTGACCCAAATTTTGGGAAACACACAGGTGTTCTGGGCACCTCCCACTCGCTCCACCTCCCCTGGGGCAGCTGGGACCACTTTGCACCCTTGTCCTTTAAATTGCAGGTCATGGAGCTTTCTTCTGGTTTTGGGGAAGCTGAACACAGGTGAAAAGATCAGGCTCTTGGAACAAGAGGGTGTTTCAGCCTGGGTGCTCTCAGTTCAACAGGTTAACTGGGTGCTTGGAAAAAGTTTATTTTTGAAGTGCTAGTTCTAGTTGGGTGGATTGCCTCTACAAAGAGCTTCCCATGTGCTTCTGGAAGATTTTATTTCAGTTAGGGCTGAGCATGGCTGTCTCTGCTTCTAGAAGCTATTAAATTTCATTTGATTTAGATGTATTTTTCTTAGTTTGCTTATAATCTGGCTTCCAACAAAAGTGGAAAAAACCCACGAACAAACTGAGAGCTCCTTTTTCACTACCCTGTCATAGCACCAACTTTGTGGGTTTATAACCTGTGTGTAGAACAAGCAAATCCCTCTTGGATCTTCAGAAGCTTGGAGGAAAAAATAAAACCTTTCTGCTGTGTCAGCCACCTGAGAGGCCTCATTCAGGGTCACGCAACGTCGTGTGGGGAGACAAACCCTGCGTTCCCGACCAGAGGAAATGGAAACGTGTGTCTGAGTGGAAACCACGGCTCTTGTGCTGACCTGGAGCATCCTTCTCCTGCTTGGTGTTTCTCACTCAGCAGAGGTCAGCAGGTCCCAGCAGCGATCCCGGGGGTGAGTAATGCTGGGCTGTTGGATGAGGGGTCTTGGAGGGCTGCAGGAGCTGCTTCAGGGTTGTGCTGCCTTATCACAGGGTGGGCTCCGAGGCAATAAATCATCCTGCCTGACACTATTCCACCCGATTTTGTTATTCAGCTGGTAGCAAAACTAAAGGCAGCCACTGTTTGGTACTTTGAGATGCATTTTCTTACAGATCAAAGCATCGTCTGGTTGGTGCGTAACGAAAGAGCTGGGTGTAATTTATAATAGTGCTGTTGGTATAATTAAGTGTCAAAAAAAAGGCATGGAATAAACTCCTAAAATGTATTTCAGGCTTTAAAGGAACCAATGGCTTTTTGCTGCAAAATGCAGGCGCTCTTCACCTGAAGTAGTTTTCTGCAGAGTCTAATTAGAAATGGACGCGATATCTTGGGGAAAAAAATTAGTTTTGATGTAAGTGTTTGGGTCAGCAATATTAATAATTCTTTCATTACCCAGGCAGTAATAACTCAAAGTAAAACACTCTCTCAGTAGCTGCTCAGGGTCAAGGTAGTGACTTTGTGAAGAGGGACAGAGCTGGTAGGTGATATTCACACGGCTTTTGGCGTTAAGCAGTGAGGCAGGAGACCATTTCTCAGGTTTGATTGCTGCTTCTGTTCAGAATGCCCACACAGCTGCTGCTTAGTGAGAAAGAAGGAGATCATTTCTGGGATTTTAAAATTGATTGAAGGCTTTGGAAGTACGTGAGGGACATGCTGAGGTACTAGCACCATGCTGCTCCATACAAATATGCTGTGAGCTGTTCCTCCTTCTCATCTTCCCTCATTCCCAAGAACTTCTTCACCTCAACTCTTTCTGTGTTGCCCAGGTGTTTGGTTTTCCATCAGGTTTTAACTACAGACCTGTGCTTTCTGATTTTTACTCTGTTTGCTCCATAAGCAGCTGAAACAGAGCTGGTGTTAACACAGTTAATGAATGTCCAAGGGAAATGCTGCAGGAGCAGAAGTCCCTGGAGGCAGCTGGGCATCCCTTGGGTCAGCCTGGAGGATCAACACCTTGGTCCATGAATTCTGAGGGACCTGGTGGGAGCTGCAAGCACAGGGAGGGTTCCTTGTCCCTCACTGTGCTCTGGATCCAGGGCAGATGTGCTCAGGGCTCAGCTCTTCCAGCTGGCACCTCCACTGCCCTGCAGAGCTCTGGATGCCCTGCAGCTGCCATGTCCTGGGACCCTCTGGGGAGGCTCTGGGATCTGCTGCAGGGGGTGAAGTGTGCCCAGCTCTGCTGCCTGCTCACCCCTACCAAGTGCTTCCTTTGATCTGCAGAGGCAAGACAGCAGCTGCTGGAGAAATCCAATTAATCTTAAATATAAAATAAGTTTTGAAAAACTTTGCATTCTGTATGGCTTCAGAATACTTAATGCAATTTTAATACATTTTTGATTTCCGATTTCCCTGTGTGGGCTGCCTGGCCAGGTTCCAGTACGAAACACGGAGCTTTGTTGCTAAGGACTCTGTCATTCAGTGTTTCTTAACACCATTGTGGATTGAATTATATATGATGACCTGAGAATAAATGCAGCCAGGAATTTCAAATGGTTTATTGCTTTAAAAATGTGTGTGTGAGCAGAGTTTTCCTACTGGTTAGCAAGGTATTGACCATTTTTAATGAAAATGGTTTTTAAAAAACCCAAAAACTGCAAAGGAGATGGCTGAAGTCTGAGCACAGCATTCCCCCATCCAAGCCCGGTGTTCATTTCTGAGCTGAAGCAATCTGGGCTGAAGCTGCCTGCTGAGACTGTAAGGACCCAGCAAGCCGGGGACACCTTTGGCCAGAGCAGGCTGCAGAAGATTGCTCATGTGGGTCTCTGGCTTGCCATCAGTCCCTGTTTCTGCCAGAAAAACATTTCCAGGGTGTCTGCTCAAATTCAGCTGTTTCTGGCCTCGGTTCAGGTCTGCTCTTACCTTAGCCAGAGTAGCTGTACTGAAAGCAGTGTAAAGACTCCAGCCTCTGCTTCTGACTAGGAGAGAGGTAATGATTTATCAGTGGGGTTTAGTCTTTGTGGCAAACTGGGTTCCAGGCACAACGATCCTTCTGCCAGAGGACTTGCCGCAGGGGCAAGCGGATCTATAAAGCACCTGGCTTTCAGGCAACAGAGCCTTTTTTCAAGATGAAAGAATTAGCAATTCGTCTCTTCATCTTTTTCAAGAGGAGGAGTTCCCTGGGTGCTTTTTACCCTGCATATCCCATACTCTGTGGCTTCTTCAAAGAGACCCCCACAGATGCCCCATGCTCTTCATTTCCAGTTGCTAGCAGGAGGGATTCCAGTCTCAGTGGCCCTATTTCTTTTGGTATGCAATTTGTTACTGATAATGAATTGCTGAAATACAGATGCTGCAGTCCCCTACTGAGCTGAAGCTCAGCTGAGTGCTCTTCCTGGCCAAGGGAGTAACCTGAAATAGCCCCTTTGGAAAGGCTGACCTTCTGCAGAGACACAGGAACACGTGGGGCTCCATCAGCTCTGCCCTGAGCTCCCAAGAATCTGTAGTGGTGTAGCTACAGGGAGTTGTTCTCCACTCTCCCTCTCCAAGGAGGGCTGTCATGAATGCATGCCCTTCTTAAAAATCACGTTGTGTTGTTTTTTTTTTTTTAAGATGTCCTGGCAACTGTAAGAAAACCACAACAGAGACAGCAAGGAGGTTTTCCATGTTGAAGCTGTTTATTATGTTAGATAAATACACTTGCAACAAGTTTGACTTACATCCTCTGAGTGCAGTTGCTGGTAGTATGGCACAATGATTAGAAAAGAACCAAAACTAGCAGAGGCACTTGTTGCATGCAGCTGAAATTACTACCAAGCCCAGTGATGCAGCTCCTGCTGAAGGAGACCGTCCCTGGCCGCGAGCGCGGGTTTGCCGGCGCGGCTGGCACCAGCCGGGGCTGCAGCGATGCACCTTGGGTGGGAGAGTCCTGGCTCCCAGGGGAAGGAGCATAAAATGTCTGGCTTAGGCATGATCAGTATTGCTTTTGGTTAAAGAGTAGTGAGGTTGTGTGATTGTAACCGGTGGGGAAAGGCAGAAATTAGAATGAATCATAGAATATGCTGAGTTGGAAGGGACCCATCAGGATCGCTGAGTCCAATCCCTGGCCTGGCACAGGACACCCCAAGAATGCCACCGTGTGCCTGAGAGTGTTATCCAAAGGCTCCTTGAGCTCAGACAGGCTTGAGCCCTGTCACTGGTCACAAGAGTTAAGAGATCAATAGATTTACATTATCTCTATAAAACAATCTTGTTGACTTTTACGCAGTCATGTATGTGAATACCCAGATTTTTATGAATATCTCTTTTGTCAGCAGAAGGCTGGACTTGACAGGCTATGCCAGGAGGACAAGTGCCTTTTTATTAGAAAATAGAGCTGCCCAGAGGGGTCTTCTCATTAGGATTTTCAGGAAAATCCATAAAATGGCTTGTTCAGCTGGACAAAGAGTGAGAAAAGTGGCCAACATTCTTGCAAAGAAAATTTGTCAGTTTGCTTCCGCAGCATTTGTAACCCTTCATTCTCACACGGGCTTTGCTCCTGCAAGGACTGTGTGTTGCTGGCCCTGCCCTGCCAGGGACACGGCACAGGACTGATTCTGGCCTCTGTAGTTGGGCAGCCTGCTCAGAGGCTTAAACTCAAGCACCTGAGTAAGTCCTTAGCTGAACTGGGGCTTATCAGTGACATGTGACAATGGCAAAGAGTCCTGCATGCAGATAAACACCAAGTGGAGTGTTGGCACTGAGAGGTGTGAGCACAAGCTCTGTCCTTGCTCTGCATCAGCTGTGAATGCAGCCAGGTGACCTGCAAATGAAAGTGTCCCTAGCCTGGACATTATTTTGTTATTTTCCTTGTTTTGTAAGTAGCCCCACTAGTGGGATATAAAATTTAATGACAAAAAACAGGTTCCAAACTTTAGCCCAGGGAACAAAAGTGTTGCTCTTCGATCTAGGGCATCCATTCCTGTGGTACAGATGGACTCACCCAAGAATAAGAGAGAACAGTGGGCTTGCTCCAAGTATGATGAACATTTAACATTCAAGCCTGAAAAAGTGCTCTGTTACTGGTGATTACCTGGCTAGCAGAAGCTGAGGCTAAATAACAGCCTGAGGAGCAATCTGCAGTGGGCAATGGAAGCAGTGGAGGCCTCTTGCTAGAGGACATCAGGATGAAAGTTAGTCTTCAAATTTCCTGCCTCATGAATGGGATCTCCTACAACAGAGATCAGCAAAAATTGTGTGGTTTGAAAGATCCATGCAAAAGTCTCCATCTGCCTCATAGCCTGCTATTTCGGGATCTCTGCATTTGCAGTGTCGAGCACCTTACCTCCTCAGAAATCAGTGGGCTGTGTAAAAAAGCCTGGTGGTCTTTGGCTTGGCTCAAAATACTGCAATGAGAGAGTAAATGGGGGTCTGGACAAGTCCTCTGCTTGGGGAGAACTTCCCCTACAGTATGAGGTCCAGACCTTCCCTGTTGGCTTCAGCAGGAAGGGTTGTATGTAAGAACCTCATTTCTTGCCCCATCTAAGGCTCTCCAGGTGCTTTCTGGTACTATTAGATAGACAAAACGAGGTATGACAAGATGAAACTGTTACACCCATTTCACTGATGAGTAGACTGAGGCAGGTAAAGAATTGGCCTGTGTGATCATCAAACAAATCTGTCAGCGCTAGAACAGTGCCTTACACAGCCTGTGTCCCAATGCCTTGTCACAACCTTTGCTTGCACCTTTCTCACTCACTGTGTGTTGTCTGATGGCAAGAACCTGGGGGTTGGGTAGGATGGTGAGGAGGAGAATGGAGAAATGCCCTTCCTGAAGTTTTGTGCTTTCAAGTCTTGTCTGTTCATGGTGCTTTCTGGGGCCCCAGTACCTGCTCCGAATTGCTTCCTTTCAATCCCATAAACTGAACATGTAGCCATGAAAGAAAACGCAGCCATGAGCAAACCTTGGAATTTGAGGAATAGAGCACTTGGGAATGCTGCAGTCCCCACTCTTCAAAGGTAAATAATAAATTCCCAGAGCTCCCATGTTCACTTATGCCTCCTTGCATAATGGCTGTCTTAATGAATTGAGAGAAGGAAATGTATCTTACAAATTCATGGGAAAAATCTTCCTTTGAAGGAGCTGAATTTCTCTGAGGTAGAATGCTTATTATTGTGTGTTACTGTAAATGTTATGGTGAGGAGTCTGAGTGACAAAGCTGGGAGAAAAGTCTCTCTGCTTATTGCCCTTGTCATTCTAGTCCTGTCTCATCCCACTGAACTACACCTGAAGCAAAAGATGGGTGAAATTGCATGTGGAATGACTCTTTGAAAATCACAGCAAGTTCTGTGCAGTTGACACCAGCAGTGTCCAGGCTCTGCTCCAGGGATTTTGGTGCCTACCAAGCTCATAGTCAGTGGCCTGACTAAACCAAGGGCCTGTGGCAGAGGATATGCCTGGTTTTTGCATGACTAGGGTAGAGCAAGGTGGTGCTACGGGGTTTACAGCAGTCCAGGACCCCTAAGTCCGAGTGCTTCTGTATCCTGGTCACTGGAAATGTGGCTGCAGTGGGGTAGGGAGTGCATGTGCAGAACCAAGTGAGTCAAGGATAAATCTGCTCGTATAATTCTACGTAATCAGAGGTACTTCAGCACTCCTACTTAGTGATGCTCTGGTATATAAAATCTGGGCCTTTCCTAAAATGCAACTATAATGACTGAGGAAGCAATCAGTATTTGAAGCAATCTGTTTCCAGGAAAGACAGAACACTCTTGTTGATTTTTCATGGTATTGATGGTTACCCTGGGTTTGTGGGTGATATTGAGGGTGAGACAAACTGTGCTAGACCAAGAGTTATATTAGGAAAAGTCTGGAGAGTCTTGTGCTACTTGAGTTAAAATGACAACTGTGAAATAAGAGTTGCTGCATAGTAGTAAACTTTGCTGCCAGAATGGCTTGCTGATATCTTGACCTGTTGAGCAAAAATAATTTACACCATGTGCTCTTGGAGATACTGCCTTTGCCCTGCACATCTCCAAATGGCTGTTTGTGTGTCAGCCTTCCCTGCAGGAAAAGGCCTCCTGGGCCACAGCATCCTATGGCTCTGTCTGGGGAATCCCTGTCAGTCATCCAGATGCTGCTCCTCCCACGTGGACGTCGGGATGGCACTGTAGGGGTCCATGATGACTTTTGCACAGCGAATGATCATCACAATCAGGAAGAGGCAGAGGAAGACAAAACATGCTAATGTCAGTCCCTTGTCCACGTCAACGTACACGGGCTCTGGGGTTGGTCCCTCCATTGCTTAGGCCGCTCTTCATCTGGGTTTGAATTTACTCCTAACATCATCAACCACCTGCAAAACAAACACGGTGTCAGGCATGGGGGATTGCTGCTCCCGGACACGGGGACAGTCAGGGGTTGTACTGGACACAGGTACCCGTTATAGCTCTGATAAATTCTTGCAGGGAGATAAACCCAATGGAAATGTTGTAGCTCAGCTAACAGAGCTGTGAGAAGAAGAAACCTCATCTCCACCTTAATTTAGCCCACAAATGCTTCTTGCTAAAATATTAGACACTAAAAAGAGATGTTAACAAAGAAAAGAGAAGCCGTAGTGAATGAGCACTATCCACTTGAAATATCATCTCTTAAAAGAGGCACAGACACTGTTCTTGTCTCAGCATTTCCTAATCATAAAAATATTTCCATTCCTCTGCTAGTGTGAAAGATCAGACAAATGGCAGAGCAGACTGTTTCTATCCCAATTTTCCTCTCTGTCCAAACATTCTCTGTCTCTCACTGGCACAAAGCAAAGTGAAAATTATGCATACTTATTTTCCATAATCTTTTAATCTTTGGTACTCAAGGTTCTCCAGGCAGTAGAAGACTTTTTTAGGAGCAATATAATTTTTAAGTGGATGTTTTATCACCCAGAGAGGTACAGGTGATTATGTGATTAGAACAAGGATTATCTTATTCACTGCAGATGTCTGCATAGCTGAAGGTCTCCTCTGGCCTCCTCACCTGAATCCATAACCAAAATGGCTTCAGCAGTGACTGAAACCCTCTGCAAGTTTGATTGTGGAGAGTTCATCAGCTGATAACACAAACTGCTTTGCACTATTGTGCTGCAGGAGAGGAGCTGACCTTACACAGACCTGAGTCACTGCCCAGGGGTGGGGAAGCTTCTCCTGCCATTCATGTCTGGCCAAGGTGGGAGGGAGAAGTGCTGGGGATTACAGTGTGGAAGATCAGGAATATGGAATGTCTCTTTAGAGCAAACAAAACAACAAAGTTGTTCACCTCAAATGCAATTATCAATCTGAGAGCCAGTCCCTGCTTTAACTGGAGAGGAGAGATGGGAACAAGAAGATATTGAGCCATAGGGAGGACTGGGTGAGACTGGGGTATCGAAGAGCCCAACTGCTCTCTCTTACTACATTAATGCAGTGAGGAAATTGCAGGTTTTGTAACCCAGACAAGTCTGCCTGGTTGTGTTTCCAGTGAGCTGGTGCTGCTAGCAGGGCTGCTTTGTTTTTTTTTTTTTCCTGGCTGGAGCATCGTGCTCCTGCAGCACCGTGCTGTGCCAGCTGCCAGTGGGTGTCCCAGAAACTCCTGAACTCCTGTGCTCTGCCAGTCTTCCTCAGGGTGAACTGAAGACCTTTTGTTTTAAAAGTTCACAATTTCTTCCCTGTCTCATAATTTGCTTCTTTTCAAGTGGCTTTCTAGCCTCACAACCTCCTAGATCCCACAAGGCAAGTACAAATCAGCTGGGCTCTTGAGTCTATTTTAAGCACAAGGATGTCAGATTTTTTTTTTAATTTCCTGAAAGCATAGAAATTACTGCGACAGCCGGCCCTGCAGCAGGGAAATGAAAGAAGCCGATGACACAAAGTGAATGAAACCAAGCAGACATCTCATGATCTCACATATTTACCAGTCATGTCCTTAGGAGCTCATGAAGAAGTCTCTGAGGAGTGAGGTCAGGCTTGTAATGCTCACCTTGCCTGGTCAGAGGTCTAATATTCCCAGGAGACCCTGCTACCACTCTATTTCACCAGCCAAGAGATCTTACATTGCAGTTTATAACTTCATTTGATGAAAAAGGGGTTTGTCAGCAAAGCTGAGTATTAAGTATGAATACTTTATGAAGACAAAAGAAAAAAATTTTATCAAAACTGCTAATGTATCCCGGTCTTTTCCTGCAGTGCTCTTGTGAAGGTTCAGCAAGGATGGGTGTGATTTTTAAAATTTTTTTTTCCCCTTCTGACATTCTGGCTGTTGTACCATGTGGGGTTATTTCACCCTAAGTTACCTCCTGCAGAATAGCAGAACTATCTGGTAATTTCCATGAGTACTGATCTTGGAAGGAAAACTGCATTTTCATTCAAATGTACTTTCTTTGGAAAGATGAATAATTTAGTCAGAAAATGATCAGAGGTTTCGAGTAGAGATCTATCCCTTGGAGATTTTTCTCTTCAAAATGGCATCACTCAATCTCATGGGAGTCTGATTTAAGTGCTACATCCCTCTGCTTCCCTCTGCCCCCAGGACTGTGCCTGGAGGATGCTTCTCTCCTGCTGGAAGGAAAAAGCACATTACGGAAAGGATAGGCCAGGCTTTACCCAGAGAGCAGAGTGAAAGGCTGTGGCATCTGAGCTGTAATTTGCACAGTAAATTACAGTGACAGCTTGAACCTAACGATTTCAGGTTAATATCAATCTGTTTTCACAAAAGTAGGCATTTTCAGTGGAACTAGAAATATTTTTTTCCAAAAAGCTCTATTCTCGAGGTTGTATAAATCACATGTTTTCCCCCTGGCCTCCCCACAAACTTGGTAACGTTTTGATGCTGAGCCCTATTCTCCATTAAGTCACTACTGATGGCCAGTGTGTTTCTTGGGGCTGGCCAGAAGGATCTGGCTTTCCAAGTGGCTGTCCTCAATCTCAGCCTGGCTGCTCACCTGCCTGTGTCAGTGCACCAGCACTGTCAGAGAGGAAACCTCCTCTGCAGGTCTGGCTCGTCCAAGTGCTCATGTGAGCCGCGGGAGGGTTGGGTGCCAGGAGGCATTTGGTGGTGTTCCACGCTGTTAGTCACTGCAACTGCATTCCAGCAGGCTTGGCAGGGCAGGGAGTCCTGGGTGCTGGAATGGGGCTGTGCCTGAGGCAGTTGTCTCCAGATTAATTTATTGCGGCTGGAACACATCGCTGCTCTAGATCAGGCATCTGGGGACTGGCAAGAGACAGTCCCCAAATGCAAAAGGAGTTATTGCGTGTGATCACCAGGACTGTTTCCTCTTGGGAAACTCCAGCTCCCAGGTATTACCACGGACATGCTGTGTCCTGCTGTCTGCCAGGTGCTTGTGATCCTCCATCTCTGTAAAAACTGCACAACTTGTCCTGCTCGATTTCCACGTCCTTGGCCAGCGCCTCCACTCCCCTTTCTCACTCCCCTTTCTCACTCCCCTGGTGCCCAGCAGCACAGCCAGGCTTGGAGTGGGGTGTGGAAGTGTCTCGCAGGTTGAAGCAGATTGGGTCCGTGCTGGATGCTCTGCCGGCACATCCTGCCCTCTATCCCAGCCCTGGGGGATGTGCTGGGCAGGTGAGCAGAAGGGGTTTGCAGCCAGTTTTTCTCCGTCTGGCTTGTGAAATCCCTCAGTGCTGTCGAAATTAGCTCTCTCTCCAGCTACAGACTGGTTGGCTGGATGTTTTGCTCTTATTTACTAGCAGGGTCGATGTTGACAGCATTGGTGGGGGGGGGGGGGGANCTGTCGAAATTAGCTCTCTCTCCAGCTACAGACTGGTTGGCTGGATGTTTTGCTCTTATTTACTAGCGGGGTTGATGTTGACAGCATTGGGGGGGGGGGGAAGGGAAAGATGAGCAGAAACAATTATAAAGTTTCACACTTGAATGATCAAGTTTTCTCTGAATACCTGAATTGCAGAATATTACTTTTTTTTCCAGCTTGACAGCAATGAGCCGTAGAATAGTATTTTTTTACAATTTCTTCAGATTTGTTGAAAATGTAATTTGTTCCAAACAAAGCCAAAAGATGAAGCAGCACAATCCCTGGTTCAAACCAGGCAGTTTAGCAGTGCTGAGTGCATGTCTTGCTGTAAATCCCTGGGTGTTTCAGGGCAATCTCTCCCCCTCTGACTCCTCTGAGGTTGATGTGTGCCACAGGCAGGCTCAGCCAGGGATGGAGCTGTGCTGGCTGACCAACTCAGCACCGAAAGTGCCCCTGTGCACTTGGCTCCTTGGGGGCTGCAGAGGGCCAGGAGCAGGCAGCAGCTCTGTCTCATCCGCAGGGTTGGCATCCTCGAGCTCTGGTGCCCTGCTCCCCTGGCTTGTTGGTGTGTCTCTGTCCTGGCAGTCAGGAGACCCTGGAGCTGCGTCAGGGACACGGCCCAGGGATCAAGAACCCTGTACCTCACTGAAGACTCCATCCTGAGCGCTTGGTTTTTGCTGGTTGTTTTGTTTCTCAGTGCCCTTTTCATTAGGTAGGGATTGCCACAGAAGGGAGACTATATTCAATTTTTATGGACTTATGCAGGATGTTGGCATCCTCCTTAGAGTACCAGCTCTGTTACAGGCTCTCTGTAACACTTGTGCTCACCAGTGTACCTGAATTTTGCAATCAGCATTACCTATGTAAGATACTTTAAAAGATATGGGTTTATTTTTTTCCTGACCTGACAATCTTGGCACTGTCGCTTTAAACATAAACTAATAATGTACCACATACATTGCAGAGAGCTGGTTCTATGCTGATTAATCATGTTTCAACTCATCTCAACCCTAAGGATTTATTTAAAAACATTCTCTGTTTTTGGTTTGTTGTTAGTGGTGGTGGGTTTTTTTGTTTTTTTTTGTTTTTTTTTTTTTCTTCGTTGTTCCTTTCCCAAAACAACAGAGGTACAGAGAGGGAAGGGAAGGGAAATGATGAGATGTCATGTATGCAAGTAGATCCATACCTTCCAGACCTGGGTAGGAAGCCTGTCACATCCCAGCATAGCAGCATCGTGGAGACAAAATCCTCCCTGCAGTCATATTTTAAAAGTTGTGTCAGTCAGTGGGGCTTTCACGGCGTCCGGGCTCCGCTCAGGTTCAGCTCCACCCAGACCTGGAAGCAGTTCTGAAAAAACATAATAATTGACAATTGCTCCTCGCGCAGGATGTGGGCGTAGCGGCCTCGTTCAGCAGCTGGGAATCGCTCCAGCGACAGCCCGAGGCCAGCGGGGACACTCGTGCACGAGATGGATTCGTTTGTCAGACGTTCCCTAGAAGAACATTTATGATAGGAAGAGCAATGCTCAGGCCTAAAGTCATATCAATATTTCTTCTTAAACAAGCAAAAAATCCTATTTTTAAATCATGGTGAAGGATCAGCCAAGTTTGAATTGATTCTGCTCAGGAGTCTGCATATTTATTTAGGGCTTGGATTATTTGTTTAAACAAAACTACTTGATTTATCTGAACTGATACACCAGGACTTAAAAACTGTTAATTATTTGCAGTTTCTTTTTCAGTCTGGTTTGGGATAATACTCTTTTTTACATGTACACAAAATTATTTCAACCAGAAAAACTTTTAAAACTTGCTGGAGGACAAACCTGGTTTTTTACACATTGTTTTGGAAAGGATTTCTAAGATGTAGGATGGGAAGGCTGAGAAGAACAGGCCAAAAGATGAGCCCCAACCCCTTGTGAGGGGACTCAGCAGAACAGGGTGTTGCTCAGGCAAGGGACAAGAGGTGAGTGGCCAGGAAGGAAGGTGAAATGCTGCTCCAGATAGGTATTGTGTGTGTTTGTGTCAAACAAAGTCACCTTCAATTTGAAGTTCAAATCTATAAAGGAATAGCCTGGACACTTGATCATACTCTAATATTCTTAACAATCTAGTTTTGATTAAAAACTCACTGCCTCTGAGCACAGGAGTCAAATGCTATAGATAGATACAGACAGATGAGCTTCTTGCTACACCCAGAGAGCAATAATATGACCGTTAGCTTAGTCTAAAAATTAATTGTCCTTTTATACTTACAATTCTTTCAGCAGAAAATCAATACTTCATTTCAGTAACTCTGCCTTCCTGGAAGCGTGATTTCTCCTGTGTACCTGAAGGCAGGTTTAATCTTTGTATTTAACTCACTGTTTGGCATTTTGTCTTGGTTGCTGGACTGTTTTATTTCTTGCTTTACATAATGACTTTAAATCTTTATGCTTAGCTTAGTTTATGCAAACTCCTTTATCCAATCTAGCCCTCAGTTACGGTCAGGAGACAAATACTCTTCCCTCCACACACTTGCTTTAAGCCAGTTGTAAATCACTTGATGCCAGTATTCCATCAGACAACTAAAGACATCATTTACAAGTGCCCAAAAGTTGAAGACAAATAAACTCATAAATCAACCTGGGGAAAGTTTTAAAAATTGCTGTTGCACAAATGTTTCCTTCCTACGTAGCCCCGTGGCAAGAATAACATTAATCTTCCTTGAGAAAAAGATGCAACATACACTTAAAATAACTGTGGGCTGCTTATGATTTGAGAGCATCCTAAATCAAATAGCCATTTCTCACTTACTTCAAGGAGCATGTGGAATTACTCATTAACAAAAGATGGTTGTTCTTGGGAGCAAGTCGCTGTTCAGAACTATTGAGTGAACTCATGGACAGCTGGGATCTGGAGTAAAAAGTGCTTCCAGCCTCCCAAAGCTCAACTTTTGTGGAAAATCCTTGATTAAACTTTGCTGAGATGGGAACATCTGGGCATCTTTCTCAGAGACTGGAAGTGGTTGTTCAGCGGTAAAAAAGAGGGGCAGGATCAGTGATGGATTTCATGGGTTGCTGGCTGGCCACAAGAGTGGGAAGTGATAGGACTCAAGTAGCATGAGCAAGGGCAGGTGATCCAGGAGGAGGCTGTGATGTTGTCTTTGTGTCAGCTGTTTTACAATCCAGAGGGGAGCAGGAGAAGGAAGGAGGACCAGTGCTCCCTCAGACCCCAGCTCAGGGGTTTTGCTCCCCCTCCCTGGTACTGTCCTGGGCTTTGCAGGCTCATCCCTGGGCAAGGGAGCTCTGTGGCTCCCGTGTGTCCTGCAGGGCATTCCTTTGGTTCCCTCTTTGTGTTTCTGCTGTGGTGAGAGAGCTGCAGGGGTTGTACAACATGGTTTAACCCATCCCCCTTGCAGTGCTGGCTCCCACCCTGGGGCTGTTGGGAACATCGATTCATCCTGCAGTAGGTAATGCCCGGAAAATGCAAAGCAATACCTGGGACATGAAAAGCTTAGATGAGCTTGAGAAGGACCATGTGTCTGCAGCAAGACCATCCTTCACTCCGTGTGTGTTTTGATAAGGGGGCTGAAGCTGCTTTCCTTATCAGTGCTGTGATGCACTGAGTGCATCCCCTTTCAGCGAGGCAAGTGGCAAATATAAAGGAGCCTTAGAGAAACAAATAGATCAGGCTTTTAAGCCAAGGCTTGTAAGGTCTGAATAGATATGATATAAACTCATTTTAATAGAGTATCTGCTTTTTAAACTCTCTGCTATTTAAATCTTCTGAAAGGAGACAAACATGCCTGTTGGTCCTGGCAGTTAGTTTATAAATTAAACAATGACTGTTGGCCAGGAGAATTGTAAGCAAAGTTATGGAGAAATTTTTCACTGCAGCAAAGCTGACAAGGAGGTAAAATGAGCTATATTTTCCTGTACTGCTCTGAATTTTTTTTTTTTTTTTTAAAAAAATAGGCTCACTTCAAGGTAGAACAGCAACTCCTTTTTACATAAATATTACCTTGTGGTGGTGCTGTCCAGTGTTCTCTAACTTGCAGGATACCTCTCAGAGAAACATCTTTTGCCCTTTCATCTTGAAAAGCTGCATACAGATCAAATTGAGGCTGTATCAATATTTTTCCAACTAAGGAAAAGTATTGTGGATGAATTCTTAGCAAATATAGCTGGGTTATGCCTGTAGAACTGCCACAAATATAGGTAGAAAGAAATCATATAGCCCTGCTTCTTCTCTGAATCACTTATTTCAAATGTAAAGTTAAATCCTTGCTCATGAAGGTAACTCCTAGTCAAGAAAGTTTTAATAAGTGAGCAGCAAAACATCCAAAATAGTTACAGGTGGCTTTGCCATTGTAATAGCTGCAGGTTCTCTTTAATCTATACTGATAACTAATTCATACACTTTTTTAAAATACAGACGTTTCTCAGGTAGTTCAGAAATTTGTGGGGAGAGAGATTTGATCAATTAAACATAAGCAAAAATAAAGCTCAAAGTCCAGAGTGTGTTTTGGCTCAAAACAAGACAAACTGACACAGGCTCTACACAGGGCTCCCATCAAAGGCTCTGTTCCTTTTCTGGCCCAGTCGGGTCTGCAGGGGATGGTGAGGATGGATGTTTGCAGCTTGTGCTCATGCACAAACCCTCCTGTGCTACTGCTCTGAGTCTTTGTGGTGATCTAACCAGGGCTCTGATGCCAGCTGAACCACATCCTATGTTAAATTGTTAAAAAAAAAAATAAAAATTGCCGCAGAGTCTTAAAGACTGAATGAATAAGCCTGAGATGTAGTAGAAATATGGACCTGACTGCAAAGCAGGACATCAGGTTAAACTCTGTCAGCATCTGTTGCCAGGTCACTGGGCAAAAATGGACCCCCAGGAGGGGCAGCCCCAGAGCCCAGAAATGCTGTTGGGTAAGGATGAGAAACCCTCAGAAAAAAAAGGCAAAACCAGCCTTATTTAAACAGATTTATCTCTCCACACTGGTATGAGGAATAGGAGGAAAGAATAATTGAAAATCTGAAATGAAAAGTTAGGGGCCCCAGGTGACCCAAAAGAGTTTGGGTTAGGACTGTTTCAGGGAGCAGAGCCTTGTGCTACGTGGGACACCCAGAGCAGCTCGCTGCTTCTCTCCCTCTCCAGCTGGAAAGCCAGAATTGTTGCAGCATGTTATCTAATTTCAGCTATAATTTGCCAACAGGAGAAGCAGAAATATCATTACTAGTTTTTCCCTGTTTTCTTTTCTCAAGAGAACAGTTTTTCTCTTGCTACTATAAGAACTGGGAGAATGAAAGCTGGCCCGTTTTCAGAGGCACTGAGTGCCTCCAGCACCATCTGGAACCAGTGTGAGCAGCCAAACAGCTCAACAGCACAGAAAATGTTCCTGTTTTCAGACCCCCCCCTTTCTGTACAGCTCTGCACGTGAACACTGCACAAAAGATTCTTTCTGATGAGGATCCAGTTGGCACCCACATAAACTATATTTTCCACTGTCTCCCAGCAGGGATGGATTGCATCTTCCTTCAGAGAGAGGCCAGATGATTTTTATTACAAATGAACCAAAACCTTGAGTCAGGACATGCATTGCATTTTCCATGACAGCCCAGCTGGGGTGAAGGATCCTGATAAGAATTTAAGGATAATTGAGCTCTAGTCTATAACTCTGGAGGTAGGTAACAAATATAGCAGCCTCCAAATTTGGCACGTCACCAAGCGAGGCTGGGTGAAAGGATAAATGGCCCATTGCTGAGATGAGTGAGGATCAGTCAGGATCCTGAGTCTGAGCCCCAGCTGTTCATGGTCTCTGTCCCTTGTCCTTCCCAGGACACGTGGGCAATATCTATTGTAGTAAATCAAACATGTCCAAGGCTGTTCTTTGGCACCAAGGCTGCCTGGTAAAGAGCTGCCTGTGCAAATGGGGACAAACTTCTCAGCAGGGCCTGCTGTGTTAGGATAAGGGGAAATGGTTTTAAACTAAAACAGGATTTATTTAGATTAGATATAAGGAAGAAAACTTGTACAAGGAGGGTGGTAAAACACTGGCACAGGTTACCTAGAGAGGGTAGTGGATGCCCCATCTCTGGAAATATCCAAGGTGAGGTTGAATAGGGCTTTGAGCAACTTGATCTAATTAAAGATGTCCCAACTCATTGCAGGGGGCTTGGAGCTTGATGCCCTATAAAGGCCCCTTCCAACCCAACCATTCTGTGATTCTATGAAATTCTGCTACACCTGGCCTCTGTGGCAGGTTGTTGTCATAATGTGGTTTTACAGAGGGATGAGAGATTAAACTTGTAAACTTTGAGTATGTCTCAGTTGCAGAATGTATTTATTAGAAGTGCCAGATGTATGGGTATAAAATGCAGCTTGTGTTTAATCTCTGACAGAGAACAGTCAAAAATTATCTCTCAGAATGGTGAAGCAACAGGCCTCTTTCTGCCTGGGCTTTCGTGGCAGGAGGTGTGCAGAACACCAATTTAGTGATCACCGGCACAGCCTGACATTGAAGACTGTTCAAGTAGTGAAAAGCCACCCAATGATTGTTACTCTGATTGTCATTCCCATTTCTGGGGCATGTTCTCTGGATGACCTTGAGGTGAATCCTCAGGTACCCATGCCCTGGGGGGCTGCTCCGGGCCAGCTTCTAATGCAGTGTCCCTGCAGCAGCTCTGATCCATGCTAGTGATGGCTTTGGCATTGCTTTGTTTGTGCTTGAGGTTTTGGGGGTGACTGATACCTTTTCATCTCCTCCTTCCCTCTCATCCCAATCTGTATTGATGATATTCCCAAGTATAACGCACTGCCTCAGTGCTACCTGTGTTTCTACACAGTTTTTTTTCTGATCATGTACTCATGTACACTCTCTAAGCATACGTGCAGCCTTCTCATCACATCAAGAAAGGTCCTTTCCTCAGCTGGAAGCTCATTGACTTTTCTATAAAACTTGTAGTCAGAAACACTCTTTAATTAAGACTGTACAGAGAAGAGCTTGGATTCCAGACGTGTGTTACAGCCTGATGTTGTTTCCTCTGTCACTGCAGCAGATTACTGGAAGTGTAGTCCTTGATTAAAAAGATTGTGGGCAATTACATTCCATCTCCACATCTTCAGCTAGATCTGTAGCTTGTCAGTGGGTCACTGGGAATCAGACTGCCAGAACCTTTGTACATGTTCAATTTATAAAAGACTGTTTTTGGCACAGCACCCAACAGTCCCAGACAGCCAATACCTTATTAATGCGCCATTAGCCACAAGGAACATTTTTAAGTGAACCTAATGTACAGGGAGCCACGAGGGCTTGCCTGAACTGATTCAGCAGTTTGGAAGGTCTTTTCTCCCTTGCAGGGATCACACTGACTTCTGAATGTGCTCAGATGTCCCAAACCTAAGTGCTCTCTTGCCCCTTGTAGCCATCTTTTATTTTGGTTTCTTATGGACTGGGATGCCTGTGGTTTGAAAGCAGAGCGGTGGGCTGAGGAATAGATACCTGCCATAAGGGAGTTCTCTTCAGGATAACTAAAATGATCAAAGGGATGATTAGCTGCTTTGTAAGTGTCTGAAGAAGATGCGAAAAATGTGGCTGAGGAATCATATCTGAGCTACACAAAAATCACAGATCAGGCGAGTGGGAAAATTGTTTCCTCCCAATTTAAAAAAAATCACCAGTTTTCAAAACAGGTGAACTTGGGGGCATTCAATGAACTAGTAGACAACCAGCTTGTTATTGAAAACAGGACTTCTTTATTCAGCAGGTAGTGACTTCCCAGAACCTGCTACCACAGAGGACTGGAGACAGTACCAGCAGAGTTTTTGACCTGTTGTCTAGAAATAGATCCTGAAAACACTAACCAGAGGGCTTCCCTATGACTTCCTAATACAGCAGGTGTGGGTGTTGGAGGATGGGCTGCCAAATGTGGCCGGGCTAACACCGTGTCCCCAGCGAGCATCTCCCCTCAGACCACTGGGCTGTCCCAGCAACAGGTTTCTTATGTTCTTATTTCTTGGCTTGCTAATGCTTTTGGGCTGCCTCTGCAGAGTCCCTTTAAGAGAAGAGAAGATATTTAAGATCTCATCCAATTTCAGCTTCAATCTCTATTTGTATCTGTAAGTAATATAACTCTTATACTTTTAAAACCAAGCACGGAGTTTTGCTTCTAGTTTAACTCGATCTTTGCTTCTAGTTTAAATCTGTCTCTTTATATTTACTGAATATATTTATATTCAGTGCAATAATGAGATTCCTCAAACGCTTTTCATGCATGAAAAGAAACTAAACTCGAACAGCTCAGTCCTATGAATAATAAGGTGAGATGTGTCCCAGTGGGTCTCTGCCTGTCCATGGCTGGTATTTCTTTACTGTCACAGGCTCATTTTATGCCCATGCTTTTGGAAATTTAATTAATTGCAAATGGAGGGCTGCTTTGCAGTACAGGTGACTTTGGGGCAGAAGCAAGTATACATCTAACATATAGGAATTACATCCCTACATCTGTGTGTGCTGAAAAAGAGACAGTTACCTTTGAGCACCATCTCTCCAGACACGTAGCTCAGTACAGAGAATCCAGCCAATGACCTTTAAAACTGTGCAGGGAGCACGACACGGTGACACCATTAGGATTAACTATATTTTCCTACCTCATTTGGTGTAATTCTGTGTGAAGATTTATGTTAGGACAGGAACGAACCGGACTGCAGTCGTGACTCAGTACAGAACTAGCCTTTTCTAAGACAAATTTTTAAATATGTGCAAATGCAGGTCTGAAACGGATTTTGGTAGTTGTTTTTTCTTTTTTTTCAACTAAGTGTTCTTTGTTTCCCCTTGGACTCTTTTCACTGCAAGGTCTTCTAGATGATCCTAGCGCTGAGCCTCATGGTACGGAATGACTCCAGATCTCCCACAGGTTCCATGTGCTGCAGCTGAGCCAGGAGCATCTGGAAGGACAGGACACTGAGCTTAAAAGCAGCTCTTGCTTTTCAGTTGCTCAGCTACAGTTCTGCCTGGTGCTGTTCCATCAGTGCTGTGCTCAGAAGCTGCTCCTGCTCGTGTGCCAGGAACAGTCAGGCTTCTTAAAACAGGGTTTGATTGAGGAGGGGAGAGTGATGTGGCAGAAGGAGATTTGTAACTCCATCGTGGTTCAGCATAGGTCTTCTCTTAGAAGGCAAGCAAGGGCAAGTGGTTTTGCCCAGTTCTGCAGTGTTTCTGATTCACAGAAATAACGAAGCCTCAGATCTTCTCCCATGTCACTGCAGATTAACAGAAAGAATTATCCGGGTGCAGCGGCGGGGGGAAAATGGTTCCCTCTACATTGAAAAACCCTTACGTTCTCTTTTGGCTGGAAGTCTCTGTGTAGGTACAGCCTGGCATGCAGAGGTGTGTGAGATGCTCAGGGTGAGATGGTTTGTGCAGGGGCAGCTAACACAGCCACAGGGATTATCTATGGCAGGACTAGGCAAGGGGTCCTGTTTTGTTTCGGGTTGTCTGTTTAGAGCAGGATTGTTTAAGTCACCTGTAACAGGGAAGCACAGACCTCAATTTTAGCTGAGTTTAGAAGTTAACACTTCCAAAGGAGGGCAAATAAAATCCTATGACTTCTTCCGTTTTTCTGAATTACTGAAACTAATTATTAACTGAGAATAATATGTTAAGCAAAGATGCTAGGAAGCTCTCTTAACAGCAGAAACCTCCAACACTGCCCCACAGTCTGCAAGTCTGGGCTCTGCCATCTCTTGGTCTGCTCTGCAAACTGAACTTTGCAGATAGAGATTTCCTCCAGCATCTCCATCCACGTACGTGACTGCCCCAACTGCATCCACAGCTCTGAGGGGGGGCAGCCAACGGGAAGTAGCCTGAGAGTGCTATAAAATTCCATTCTTGCAAATATGCCAAGCCTCAAGCAGGAGTCACGTATAGGCTGGTGGCTAAAGCAGATGGAGTGCGGGAAGCAGGCTGGAGAGCCTGCTCACACACAGCCTGATGCATGCCGTGTTACCAAGGTCAGCAACCCGGCAGGGATACACGGAGTAAATAATGGGGCCCGTGTGGCAGAGCTGCCTCAGGCACCATTCCTGGGCTGGAGGAACACTGCAACTGCAAAAGCAGTGAGAAATACAGCGCTCAGCTAGAAAACAGCTCTTTATGGGCATGCTGAAATATGGCCTGCACGTGGCTGGGTACCTTTCTTTGAATGACTTTCCCCTAGCAGAGGAAAATGTCTGGCTTCTATTTACATGACTGCAAGCACCTTTGAACTAAATTAGTTTTGTAAATGTTGGACTGGCAGTGGGAGGGTTGATTTCTAGAGAAATTCTTTTAATAATAAAATGCCTCATAAAAACTGCATTGACTTCAACCAAGCAGACCGTGGGCAGCTAGAAACTTCTGACTGCTTCACTTTAACCCAGCGCTTTGGGGCTGAGCAAAACACAAATGTCATCATGGTTGTGGTAAATGTCCCTCATGAGCAGGAAAATCAAGGGCAGCACCATTTACATGGACACCTGGTGGGTTGGGGCTGAGGCGAGTGTGATACTCAGGGAGTGAGCACACTTTGTGCTTCCAAGACACCTGTTTGAAATCAGTGGGATGTATAGGCTGGCAGCCTACACTTGGCATTTCCCGTACTGTGCAGTGGTATGACAAACAAACCTCAGACCTCCGCCCCCTCAATCTTTTTATTCTGTGCACTGACTCGCTACTGACTATGCAGTGAGAAAGACGAGGGGTTTGTGCACTGCTGGGTCCGTATGTCTGAAGGTACCATCTCAACATCTTCCAAGGCCCCTATAAAATCAGGTCTGAGAGCTAAACTGTCTTGGGAAGCCCTGCTGACCTTTTTCTCTGAGGAAAGCCTTACTGCCAGAAAGGATGCTCTGATGGGAACACTGCATTCCCAAGCCAAATTGCCCTTGGTATCACTTCCCCTTCTCTGCCAGCTAATAAAACCCTAATTTTCTCAAAGGGAAGTTCAAGCAGAGTTTTGACTTTGAAAAATAAGTGCCAGCAATTATGTGCCATTTGATATAGCCGGTTCTATTGATACGCAATATTTAATAGGAAGTGTTTAAATATTATAGCAGCAGCATAAAAACCTACATTTGACCACAAAGAACGGTGTCTGAATTATTCCTTTGGCATTTACTGAAGGTATAGTTTAAAGTGAGTCTTCTAGAAGTCTGATAGGCTGTCTTGTCCCAACTTAAAACTTCTCCTATGAAGTAGTTTCCTGAATGCTGCCCTGGAATGGGTTTATTTGATTTTTCTTTTTTCTTGGTGACCTAGTGCAGTGGACAGCAATTGAAGCATTTGGCAGGTTTCTTATATTTATAACCTTGAAACTTGTGTAACAATCTACTGGTGAAACGTGGCCAGCCTATGCTATATCTATCCATCAAATGACACTGTAAATGCCATGGTTGGGAAGGAAAGCAGATCTGCTTTTAAGAGATTGAGGGTATCCTCACTACACACCAGCCTGGTACATGGCCCTGTCAGTTCCTGCTGCAGGGACTCCTCTCCACCCCCTGCTATTTCAGGTCTTCTGACAAAGCTAATTATGGCAGCGAGTGACTCGCATCAATGACATTCAGGGAACACAAGCATTTGTGGGCTTGGGAGTTCTTGAGCATTGCCCTGTCTGCAAATTTTTCTTCTTCCAGTGAAAGTGTAATGGTTTGCTATTTATACATGTTTAGGAAAGCTCCTTCGCTATACATTCACCTTTTCTACTTTACCACCAGTCTTAGATAATTAATAGCCTCAGAGACCTGCTCTGTTACAGGCAGGGACTCTAAAAACTATCTTCCCTTCTGTTATGTTTTTTTAAGCTTGAGAAGCAACATTGCTTTTCTAACCCTAAAAGCACAGCCTGGGAACTGGATCTAGGTTCTTTGCTACCTCATGAATCACCACGCAGGGAATGATTCCACACTGGAGCTTGGAACAGCCTAATAATTCAGGAGCCAGGAGACATCCTAGCTCCCCCACACACCCTGGCCTTACATATGGCGTTGCTGCATTGCTACTGGATATAAAAAGCCTACAGGATCTGTTTCAGTCAGGAAGCAGCTGGGACTGTGAATGCAGATGAGAAGAAGACTTAATTCACTCAAGGAAAACGAGGCCAATAGAAAACGAACATTATTTTCCTGTCTATAATTGCATTTTAAGTGCATAATAAGTAGACGATGCTAACTATGTGCTAAAGGGTCCAACTGTTCTTAATTGATTAAAATAGCTTCTGAAGGCTGTTCTCTTGTGGATTTAACACAACGTGATGTTATACCATTGCACCAGGAGGAGTTTATAGTTCATTACCTGTCTCTTGCCGGGGTCAGAGAGTTTCCCACAGTTCAGAGAGTATCTCTCGGTGCTGACAGTCACTTGCCTCTGTCCCACTGACCTCAATAGAGGGGCAACTGCAACATATCAGCACCAAAACCCTTCTGTCTAGCATGCAAGCTGAAAGAGTCTTTTCCAGTGCTTAATATAAAGTTCAGCTTCTAGAAAGAAGCAGAGATTGGTGGTCAGACATGCTGAGCTGGGGGCATTGTGCCCAGCTGCTCTTTCCTTTATTTCTTTCCCTCTACCCCAATGGCAAACCTCTGGTATAAAACTCTGTTGCGTGCGTGATCTTCTTGGTTGGTTTTAGGTTGGTCGGGACGGCTATGGACGAGAGATCTCTGTGGTTAGGTCTTAGAGCATGGAGTTTATTACGAAGGGTGTGGGTATAGTGGCCCTGCTTGGGGCTGCCAGCTGCAGCTCGCAGCAGGCCAGAAAAGTGAGAGAGCAAGAGAAGCAAAGGTAAGAGCAAGAGAGAGTAAGAGCAAGAGAGAGTAAGGGCAAGGGGAAATAGTGGAAGTAGTAGAAGGAGAGGGAAAAGAGGAAAAAGAGAGGAAGCAGTAGTAAAAGAGCCTGAGGTTCTCGTTTACAACACAATAAATCTTCTTCTGTGTTGAATATTCTAATTTTCATTAACCAATCTAGTACAAGATACAAATCCTACGTATTTACATACAGCCTATAAGAATTGTTACATTACCATACTGCGTTACATTT
Organism: Callaeas wilsoni; assembly: GCA_013398955.1. NCBI lineage: Eukaryota > Metazoa > Chordata > Aves > Passeriformes > Callaeidae > Callaeas > Callaeas wilsoni. The sequence goes on from VWPU01011876.1 coordinate 82,494, forward strand.
TAAACTCTAGAAACTCCTCTTTGGACCCCTGCTGCCAAGCCAGTAGGGTCTGCNTGCTCTGACCAGCTGTCAGCAGGCAGAGGGTATTGTTCAATCAGAGAGGGGATTACCCCGGCCATACCATTGTTTTCCAGTGGTTCAGTGACTAAGGCTTGGTATCTCAAAGCTTGCTTTCATTTCAATCTCACTTATAGTTTCCCTATTCTCAGCATCTTTTGCCAGGCAATCATATTTATAAGGCTTTCCTGTTTCATGTTCTCCAACAGTCGCGTTTCACCTTGGTTTGAATGCGTTAATAAACTTCCTCCTCAACAACCCAGAGCAGGTCTGGGAGTGAGCACAGGATCAGCCACACTGTCAAACTGCAGGGAGGGGAGAGTGATGGATGGTTTGGCATGGACAGGTGGAAGAAATCACTTATCCCAGGTCAGCAGGGTGAGGGGGACCATGCCTGGCTCTGTCCTGGTAAATACTGCATTGAGTTAAAGAAGCAGGGTGAGACAGGAACTGAGTTTCTGCTCTGTGGGAACTTCGACCTGGGACTGCATCTGTTTCGGAGTCTTATATTTCATATCTCTGAGATGGGGGAAAAAAGGTATTTTCCCTGTAAGATGAGGTAGGAAAATCAAGAGTCTCTATTCTCTATGCAAGGAAAAGTAGTTTTCTGTAGGGTCCTAGAATGAAAACATTATTTATTCTACCAAGGCTTTTGTTCTCCAGCCAGAGAATGAGGAGTGAACATTTGAAGTGTCTTGAAGTTAGCTGTAGTACAGGTTGCTCAATATTAATTAAAAAAGCAATAACAGCATAATCCTTATGGCCAGCCCAGTGTTTTATCCCACCTTCTTTAAATAGACTAAATAAATCACTGACTTAATAAATAATTTGCCATGAGCTAGCATGGCAACTGCTCCAGTTCACTGGCAGGTGTGCAGACAGCAGAGTCCTGGCAGAACCTGAACACCCACATTTGAAAGGCAGCATCTCTGGGCCTTGTCTTTTCATTGCAGAGCCTTAAATCACACAACCCATCTTGCTCTAGGCTCTGTGTCTCATCTGTGTCTTATGTTAACCTGTTGTCAAAATAAATTTGATTTGCAAATATACAAGAGCTGGGCTGATCCTTTAATTTTAGATCACTTATCCGAATGCAATTTTCACGCAAGGATTTAAGCACATGCCCGGCTTTAAATAGGTACTGAGGGCAGTCCTGAGAATGAAGTGATGAGGACAAGATATATAATTGCATTTGGGTTCCTGATTTCTTGGAGGCTTGCTTAACACTTCACAGAATGTTCTGAGCTGGAAGGGACCCATGAGGATCACTGAGTCCAGCTCTTAAGTAAATTGTCTATATGGGGATTGAACCCAAAACCTTGATGTTAGCAGCACCCTGCTCGAACCAACTGAGCTAAGACTTGGATGAGAGCAGGGGATTTTAGGAAAGATTCAAGAACCAATTTATTCCTATGTCTTTGACTTTTAATCTAAGTCCAGCTAATAGTGTCAGGTTTAAAGTGTGCTCTTGGTTTGCTGGATGGCACCTGGAATTGCCTGTACATTGCAGTCTCTGCACTGGACATGGCACTTCCCCCAGTCTCCACCTTTATTACTGAATATTGAGGCAGAAAATTGAAGCATTGCTAATTAAAGTAGGAAGGAACTTTTCAGCTTTAAAAATTAATGCATTTATCTGGAATCCTCCCTGGAATTCAGATGGTTTCCTCATATCTCAAGGAACAGTAACCATCTCTTTCCTGTAGGTCAATGTGTATGAATTAATTCTAATCCATGTGATAAGTGATATGAGATTGAGCTGAAAAAAACAAATCATAAATCTGTGCTGACTGTGCATATTATTTTAAAAAGGCTCAAAATAACTTGCTTAGTAAATTAATACAAAGCCTTTGACATCATAGGTGCTTCAGACTAACATCCACACAGCTGCTAAAATGGAAATTTGCCATCCCGAGTATCAAATGGAAGGAAGGTCAGAGAAATTAATTAAGCAAATATATAACAAGCCTGACATAGCAGTCATTAGAAACTCAAATCAATGGGTATTTGTCTTGCAGGACAAAACCATTACTGCTTACAGAAACATTAAAGAACCATGGACTTGGACCAAGTAGATAGAAATCCTTATTGGAAGACTTTTCTTCCTAGCACAGGACATTTTCAAGAGCATTTAATTGCACTTTTTCATTTGGGAGCTGAATGGTAAATCCTATCCCATATTGACGGAGACCACAGCCTCATATAACCCCTTCAGCAGCATTTGCCCTAAACAACAACAAATTTGTCAATGCCTGCCTTTATTAATACAAGAGCAAGAGTTCTTGTAGTGAAAAGACAACTCCCTGTGGTAAGTCTTTGGCCAGGATTGTAACAAGCTCCATTTTAAGTTTCAAACTGCAGTGATGTTAGCAAATGACAAAATCAGCCTTGGCTCCTGGGATGTGCTGAAGTTCATGAATGGCAGTTCTGTCACTGTCAGAACTCAGAAGACAGCACAGGCCAGACTGATACGTATGGTTAAGGACCTCTGGGAAACATCCTCTGGATACCTGGAGTTCCATATTCTTGTCTGGGAGACACGCAGTAAATAACACCAATGCATATTCATTTTTAGCCTTATTTTGCATCTTGGTGAGAAGTTTCTCCGAGTTTCAATCACGTTAGGGTCATGTCTGCAGTGCCTCTGAACCCTTTTCAAGCATGGCAGCAGTCATCTCCAGGCTGCTGAAAGGGCTGAGCATCTCATTTCTATTGCTCGCTGCATCACAGGCTGCTCTTGGGTCTCTGAATGATTTCTCTCTTTGTATTTCACAGGACACAACATTGGTAACTGCTGTTAGATGTTTCAAGTGCTGATCTTGTAAGAAGAAAAACTATTTTGCTTTCAGATTTATTTGCTTATGGCCTACATGTTGCCAATCTCTAATTGTAGATAAAGTTCACCAAATGCTGGACTTGGTGACAATAATACAATCTGGGAGTGCTTCACTGGAAGCTCTGAGCAGTGACTGGGAATAAAACTTCTCCCTGGCTGATGTGGTTCAGCTGTAGATAAATAAGCACCATGTGCTTTGGTACACTCCCTGTGCATTCTGCTTCAGTGCTTCACTTCCCCTTACTTCGATTTTTTTTTTTCCCTGGCATAAACTTAACATAAGACAGAGCTGTGCAAACTTGATAACCTTAGGGCATTATTTGGGACACAGCGATCTAGGCATAATTCGCTCCTCATTTATCGCCATAAACAACGAAGTCCATAAATCACCTTCCATCTGCTTTGGCATGCGGTGGCACTCAGGAAATGCTATGCAGAGCTCTCCATCATGCAAATATAGCCTGGGATCCCGTGGCCAGTGAAGTCAGCAACGTGAAGACTTGCTTCCAAACAGCAAGCAAAGAAAACCACAAGACTAAATCTTGTTTCCTCACTCCTTTCCTGTTTTTTGGGGGTTTTTTGTGTGTATAGAAAAGAAACAATCAAACTAAATCACACAGAACAATGCACGCGCATACTAGAGCACCTGTCTATTGATCTGCCTTGACCTTAAAAACATCCTTTTCCTCATTTGACACCCTCTGAGCTTGGTGAATTTTATGAATCCTGTTTTAAAATATGGGAGAACTGAGCTGTGTATAATGCCAGCTTTTTTTTTTTGAGGGGGGATGGGTGGGTGTGGTGTGATTTTTAAGAGAAAAATCTTCTTTTTAAGGGTTTGACTCCAGATACCTAAAGTGATTTTCCACTCTGTCTGAAAATGTGCACTCAGAAACTTTAAACTACAAACTGTAATATTCAGTTGTTAAGGCAGCAAAGTATGTGAGCAGGGTGTTGTACTGCTGTGATCTGAACACCTTGGAAATGCTGAGGCATATTAAAATATTTTGAAGACATTTAATGAATAATAAATGTATTTATTATTGCTATGCCACTCAAGCAGGGAAAACAACATCAGCTTGCATGAAAATACATCGGTAACTGCTCTGCAGCAAACAGAAGTTGATTATAGACAAATCTTTCCTGTGGCTGAGGTAGAAGTATTTTCTTGAATGCCTTTTACTTATCATCCTTTCCTTTTTGCAAAGGAGAATTGTGGTTTTCCCTCTTTGCATGCACTTGCACTTCCTCGCCTTTTTTCATTCCAGCAACTGGAAACGATTTCTTCCTTCTCCGTTTTTGTAACCTGATGAAAAAGTGCTTTTATTCCTTCACAAATTCCCTTTCTAAACAGTAGCCAGCAAGGACTTCACGGGGCAGTGATTTTCGCAGCACCCTTTCGGCATCCCCGGAGTTGTTCTGCTGTACAAGCAAATGCAGCAAATGCAGCATATTTTAGAGAAGGATTGAAAGTAAATGACTTCAGATTCTCTGCTCTCTACTCACGCCAGTGTTTTAAGCACAGCTTCTCAGAAAGTTACTGAGATCTAAAAATATGTCTAAAAGAAAGAGGTACATAGGATCATCTGTGCTATTTTGATGTGGTTATTATTCATTCAAACACATTCTCACCCGCTAAATGTATTTTCACAAGACCTTTAGTAATTATTTAACACCCTGAATGTTAATTTGTTTATGGACCCAATAAGCAACATGTTAATGCAAGTTTACATTAGCAAGAGCTGTGTGGGGGAAAAAAAGAAAGTGCTAATACAATGAGAAGAAACTGTAAGAACAGAAATCAGAAAATTTTGCTGAGCAAATCTGTTTAGAAATAGAATTCATCCTTTGTATTCAGTTCTTCAAATAAAGAGGGAGGAAACTCCTTAAGATAACCTTACAAAGAGATCAAATGGGGGAAAAAAGCACAGTAGTTAGCCCACGTTATGTGATAAAAGTCAAAAAATTGTAGAAACTTGATGGTTTCTTTCCTTTTTACTCTGCCATAAATTGCAGTTAGAGCATTTACTGATTTTTATTTCATGATAACACATATATAGGAAAGAATATAGTAAGTACTGGACCAGATCCCACTTTCTTCACCTCTACATGTTTGGTCTTCTAATTTTATTCCTTATTTTAAAATTCTCTTTGATTTGGCTTTCAAGGTGAGGAATATTCTTGACAGCAGCAGTGACATGGCACAGCAGCAGGACTGGCACAGCCATCTGAAGCTTTTTTGGAGCTGCTCCTGCTTCCTCCTCTCTCTTACAGTAGGATTTTGCAAAAATCCATTCTTTTAGGGAGTAATGCTTTAATAATGGAGGAAAAACAGAGGTCTAGAATAGACTGTTGTTTGCTGCTATGAAGGAAGGTGGGAGATTAAATAATAGATCATGTACAGGAAAGGTTGAAAATTAGTCTAATCACTCAAAAATTCTGAAGGAACAGCTATTCTTATTTTCCCCTGCTGGTTACTACTCTGTTTTATGGTTTAAACTGCTTTAAACTGCTTAAAAAATGCTGACTTTCTCTATGCCATAGAACTTCAAAATATTTCAGAGAAGTGCTATTGGGCAGTTGTGTAATAAAATTACTGTCTGCTTGCAATCATATATTCTGCTGCTGTCCAAAGATCATCTTCTCTCAGGACACCCACAGAATTTAATAGAGCTGGGGGAGAAATTTTTCTTTTCCTCATCAAACTTACCACATTTTCCAGACAGTCAGTGGGTGAGACACTTTGTTGGATCGTGTGGTGAAGAGGGGGAAAAGCAAGGAAAATGTCCTAGCCAGGGAGCTGGGGCTCTGGTTGGGTGCTTTAGAATTATTCCTTCCACAAGCCCCTTCCTCCCCAAGGCACAGAGCACCTTGGTGGTACTGCTCCAGCTCCAGGTGAGGCAATCCTGGCTTTCTTGAGAAAACACATTCCAAGTTCTGCATCAGCCGTGTTGGTTATGGATCACGGTCTGCTCTCAGGGAAACAGTGATGGCAGTGTTCTCTGAGAGGTTCCCAGAGCTCCTCTGGCTCTTCTCCCCCCATTTCTGAGAAGGGGTGACTTGGAATTCCCTGCTGTGTGATCTTTGAGTTAGGGTTTTGTAACACCATGCACTTTGCACTTGGAGAAGGTGCTTTCAGCTGATGCTGAGCCATTTTGAGGAGCTCTATGTGCCCCCAAACGAGGTCACTTGGCCCATCTCAAGCCTTGCCACTTCACTACCCTGGGCATGCTCAGAGTCTCAGTGTCCTCCAGACACGCAATTCCTGTGCTTGCCACTGATTAATATCCATTATTATCTCCTTAGAACAGGCCTAGCCGTGGTACAAACTATTTTGCATATCATGAACTTTACGGGAGCAGATGTAACTTGCAAATGGAGGAAGAAAGATGTTATTGCAGGAAACTTTTTTTTTTAAAAAGAAATAAAATGTAGGTGAGGCAGCAGAGATTCCGGTTGTTCACTGTTTTTCTCTCTTTGTGGGGTGACTTGTTCTATTCCCTCCTGTTATGTTTACTAATGTGTAGCTTAAATTGTCAGTTAAGCTACCTCGCAATTTAGCCAAAGGTTTTAATGTAGGAACATAAGGAGATTACAGGAACAAATTGTCAGGAGAATAGAAAGCTAAAGACAACGGTTCTGATCCCTACACAAATAAGGAAACAAGACTTTCTTTACACAGAGTATCCTGTTCTTACCAAATCCAACAGATAAAATTCTGCTAGACTGCCGGTGTTATTTCCTTCTCTGCTATTAATTTCAAAAATGCTGCAGGCATGAATGTTTTGCAGCTACTTGCTTTAAGATACAAATAGTTGTCCAAATGCAAATAGGAAAATACAATATTTTTCTTTCCTGGGAGATGGAAAATCACTTGGAAAATTCTTCTGCACTGTGTCCAAAATATCAGCAAAGCATTTGTGCACTTCAGTGTCCCAAGGCAATGTTCTGAGAATGATGCCAACCATCATTGATTTCCATTTTGGAATGATTCCTTTAAAAAAGTGTTTTGGTTTGAACAACCAAAAGCAGCCACAAATTATTTCCTTTCTCAACATTCCCCTGCTCACTCTCTGACAACTATCCACATAAAAGTTTTATCTTTGGTGGGTGGGCAGCAAGGAATGCAGAAAATCACAGGTTAGTACAACAAGGGTTGGGTGTTTATTTTGCACGTGTGCTTTCTGACAGTGTCTGACACTCCCCTGCCCACACAGGCTGTCACTTCAGCCCCACTTCAGCCCTACAGCTGAGAAGGGTGGGCTTCAAGACCACGACAAGTTCAGCTGGCTCGGAGTTAGACCTGGGATTACCCCTTTGTGACATCAAAATGTCAATAATGTATGCACCAACCTTGCCAAATCTCTCTCTGTCCTCTGCTTAGAAAGCGTTGACTCCACAAAACCTCCTTTTAGATGCCAAATTCATTTATTTCAATTCCTGTGCTGGAGTCAGCTTCCAAACAGACTCCACAGCAGTTTGCTACAGCTCCTGCTTCCAGTTGGCCAAGCTTCGAAGTGCACTAGAAAGGCTCATATGTTCCTGGAGATGAAAAGTTTCTCTTTACTTCATTCACCTGAAAAAATGGCTTTCAAAGCTGTGCTGGAGCTATTTCCAGCAAAGTTCACGTTGATGTGTTTCAGTTATTACTGTGGCATAGCACATAACGGGGCCATAACTGCAGATGGGGTAGGGAACTTTAATAAAAAGTATTACTTCCAGTGTGCTAGGGTTATTATTATGTTTCCAAGACAGCAGGAAACCAAGGCCATGCATCTTTAAAAGTTACCTCTTGTCAGCCAAGACAGAGTAATAGACTGTCTTTGAGCTCTAGACCATCTCAGAAAACCAAAAAAGTTTAAATCACTAAATCAGAGTTCATAAAAAACCTCAGCCTAGGCTGGTTGCTCCTGTGGTTCCCTTACACAGCCAGTCTGTCCCTTTCAGTGCTAAACTATAACTCCTGTGAATCTGAACTAAGAAGAATACAGTGTGGTCCTCTGCTGCCAAACTGCCCAGTGAAGTCACTGGAGCACACAGAAATGGTTTTGAGGGCAGCAGGGTTACACACACACTTAAACTCTGAATGAGTGGGGCCAAGTCGCTATGACAGCAATGGTGGCTGCAGGGCAGAGGGTGAGCCTGACCCCTTGGATCTGCAATGTGTAGGCTGACAAGTCTCACCTGCCACACATGCAGCACGTCCAGACTTGTGAAACCCAGGCAAGCACCGCAGAAGGGTTTGTTCCACGCTCAGTACAGGGATGCTTCAGCGCTAACCGAAAGGAAGAAAAAGCCTAGCAGTCAGCTGAGGTGTTTTCTAATGGGTGGTGGTGACTGATTAAATATCACCTAAAAACACAGCATCACTTTTAAAGCAAATTCCCAGGAGCAGGGGAACCAGAAGGCTGTTCTGTCGAGCCAGACTGCACGTTTAGCTCGATCTCTGCTGGATTTAATCTGTGCCTCCCTTGCCCACAGGCAGGACTAAGGAACAGTCTTGTAAGGTGCTATTCCTTCAGGTCTACAGGCTCAGGGAAGGAAACTCAGTGTTAATAACAAAAAAAGAGGAATAGAAAAGCTCTGAGCTTCCTTTGTTTCATGAGAAACTCAGTGTATTGTTTTCATAACGTAGACAAATGCTAGGAAAATTTCGTGTTGTTTGTGGGCTCCAGTGGTTCCCAAGTCCTTCTTAGCAGCCCTTTTAGTGGGCAGCTGGTGGAAACCCCAAAGATGAACCCCCAGGTTTGCATCTCTGTGTGTGTACTTGTACACAGTTATAAATTAAATGCCCTCTCTGTATTTTACCGCTATTCAACCTCTTCCTCGTACAGCCAGTGATGGTTTCTGTGCAGACTGTGCTTCCTAACAGCTAGACAGTGTCCTTTTAAGTCAATCACAGTGTCATAGGGCAGTTTTGGAGACAAATACTGATGTCAGCCGTTCCCTGACGGGTTGCTGTACGAGTCTGTCCAGTGGGCTTGAAATGAAGCAGCACATGAACACAGCCCTTCCTCGGCTGCTTGCTGAAAGGTTCAGCTGCTTCGTCAGGAGAGACAGGTGTATCCAGAGGGGACCCGCTGCTTTTGCTCTCAGGTTAGAGACAGAAAACGCCTTAGCACTCAACATTGCTTAAGGAAACTTACTGCAGAATATAGGCTACTTTCATTTTCTTTCCAGATCTTGATTTGATGGGGTTTTTTGAGGATTTTGCTTTTTTCAGAGAATCTGCTTCGTTTGTATGCACTTATTATTTCTCACCAAAATCTCGGTTTTACAAGGATTATATGGAGGAAATGCTTTAAATATAAAAAAACCAGACACATTCCCTTGCTAGTTTTCTCTACATTTTGAGATCTAAGGATGTCCAGAAGGCTTTTTAAATCAAATCCCAAGCCATGGAGTATAATACAAAACACCCTCCCTAGGTGCAGTATTTCGTCATAAGAAAAGTTACTCCATCTACTTTAATTCTATCTGTAAACAAATTTTATTTGTGTCTGTATATGCTTACTTTCCTCTTCTAAAATATTATTTCCTTTGTTCCACACATAATTTAAATCAAGACAATATGAGAAAACAAGAGGATGGCACGAAACTTCACTGTCTATAACAGTCCAGCTCTGAATGTTTAATGTGTGTGGGACTTAGGCAAATAAAGGCCCTGAGGGGAGCTGAGTGCTTGCCCAGGAGGGGCTGCTCACCATGGCCAGGGTTTGCAAGGTCACAAGCTCCTGCACTTCTTTTTTTCTCCATCATAAACATCACCAAAAATACTCCCAACATACCTTCCACAGAAGTCTCTTAGGTTCTGATGCAAAGTCAGTGGGAGTCTCCTCATTGCCTTCCATTGATATGGGATCAAGACCCAGAGCAGAAGGCAGCTGGAGAAAAACTCCTTCACAGATGCAATTCTAGTTTGTTTTGGGGTTTTTTTTGTCGGTTTTTTTTTTTACTTGCTATTACCAACCTGTTCCCATTCTCCAGGCAATTCTTAAAAGAGCTCATTACTAAGATGTGGCAGAAGGCAAACGATATGAAGTGAAAGCAGGTGTTTCCAAACAGGAGAATCTGCTTCTTTCCAGAAAATACCCGGAGTGAACATGGAGATGAGAGCTGCCAGTGCTGTAGTGGTGTGACAGAGCCTGAATGGGAGAGGATATAATGCGAGTCATCTTCAGTGTGCTGACCAAATATAGCACACGAAGAGAGTAAGGAGAGATATTTCTGAATACTTCTGCAGCTGAACAAGAATTGGATCAGCTTTACTCGGGTATTTCCTTTCCGGCTGCCTTTTGCTCGCAACTTGCAAAACTGCAGTGATGATATAGTGAACTCAGAGGCAGAATATAATCCAGAAAACACCATTTTCTGGTGGTATGCAGATGGTAGAAAAATCTCTCACTTTTTCTTCCTGGGAAACATTTTTGCTGGCTGTAAGACACAAAGACGGTCATGTAAAGTTGTAAAAAAAAAAAAAAACCAAAACCAAAAGCGAGTAATGTTTCATAAAATTGTGATTCTAAATATAGGGATTATCTAAATTTTAACCTTGTGTGATTTTCATATGCAGTGATGCCTTTGAAGCTCTGCTGAGGTTACTGTGGAAAGATATAAAATTCTTTATTCTAAAATGCTCTCATATGCTTGAAGATGAAAGCTTTGAAGCATAAATCCTAAAGAATATCCCAGAATGGAAGACAAAATGAATGCAATGTTTATTTTTTCAGAGTTCAGTCTTTTTGGTTTGGTTACTTTGAGTTTCTTGACTTTGAGTAATTATGACTGATCATTATTTGGACTTCTAATAATGAGAGACACTTTCCTGACAAGATCTTACCGACAAAAATTGGCTCCCTTTGTGTTAAGAGCTGAGGTCTCCTCTGCTTTTCACTCCCACTCTTTTCCATAGTCTCTGATGTGGCTTTTGGTTCATGGCTCTCACCAGGCTTTCTAAAAATCACTTCCCTGGAAGTGTTCTAGGAGAGGCTGGATGGAGCTCTGAGCATCCTGGTCTAGTGAAGGTTCCTTGCCCATGGCAGGGAGCTGGAATGGGATGAGCTTTAAGGCCCCTTCCAACCCAAACCACTCTGTGATTCCATAACTGATCTCCTCCCTGCTGAATTATGCTCAGACTGAGGGCTGAATTCTAAACTAAACTGGTGGAAATCCAAAACAATTCTGCAACATATGGTGTGATATGGTTATTTGGTAAGAAGTCATAGATATATTGGTGATGCTGACAGAGGGAGTGGGAGCTTGAATTTGAATATGGAAGCAAAATTGGATGGGTGACATCAGCTGCCTTGGACTGGTTTGTAAGACAAACTAAATGTGTGAAGCAGCAAATTCTCCAGTAATCATGAAATCAATCAGATGGGGCGGGGACAGAAATGGAAGGCTTTTCCACCAGGTAGTTTAGATTTGCTTGGGCATGTGATTCTTTACAGCCATCAGTGCTGATTGAAAGTCTAAAGCAAAGCCTTGAAGGAAAATCTGTGATTTATGATAAAAAGAAATAAATCATTCCCTGTTTCTAGCAGAAGAAATGTGAACATCTGTGTTTTCAGCAACCTTCTGTCTCATTTCCTCGTCTTTCCCTCTGAACAAAGTCCTGACTGACACTGGGGGATACAATGTTCTTCCTGTCTAGGAATCTCTCTGGCTGACTATTATGAATTCTGAGCATCCATGGATAGGATCCCTAGAGGCTTAGTCTCCCCAGAGCTGGATGAAATAGATTTGAAACTCAAATGCTAAAATAATGCTGAGAAGAGGTGTGTGTCTCTGCAGCCATTGTTCAAGCAAATCCTCATTTAGTTCCCATGCTGTTTCCTTTGCATTTGTGTCCAAAAGGAATGAATCGATGAATAAAGGCTCCATGAACTCACGAAGATTCAGAGCTGAGCACACAGCATTTGGAGTTCCTTTCAGATGTTCCAGTGAAAATCAGGTACCGATTTGCAGTTTGTTGCTCATGAGTAAGTTTATTAGAACACAGACTTCCACAGTCTTCTTTTATAGTTCAATGTCTTGAATTATCCTCCAAAAAGCCAGATGCCAGAATTCTTGCCTTAAGCTTTAAGGAATAGATGCAGAAGGTGACAGAACCATGGACCAGTTCTTCTGCACCTCCTGAAGGTCGCCCTGCCTTGCCAGGTGCACTTTGAAGATACTTTGCCAAACACAGCGTGTGATCCTTCTAATTCTGCATGGTTTTTGTGTGCATATCTACACCTTTGGAAAAGCACTTGGGAAAGGCAGGTACATCATTTTTGCTCCTGTTTTAAAGGACAGCTCAGGCTGCAGGCTTTAGGAAGTACTCAATCTTAGTCCTTTAATCCTCCTTGAATGATACTGCACTGCTGCTTTACTCGCAGTAGGTTCTGGGGTTTGTGTGGGTGTGGAAAGTAAGGACAGTCACTGTGGTAAATGAAGTATTCTGAATTGTAGCTATTACAGAGTATTAAGTAATTGCCCTTGGAAAGAAGTGATAGTAGAAAATAATAGCCTATTCATTTTGTTGTTGAAAATGGACTGTCTAAGCATATATCTAAAAATCCCTATTAAATTCAATCTTGATGCTCACAGCAGATAAATATAATGAAGATTCTATGAGATTTTCTTTCATACATATGAATAAAATAATTACTATGCAGCATATCTAAGTAGTTGACGCCATCAGAAAGTCTACCCTTGAAAAACAAGAAAGGAAGAAAATGTCCTTTCTTTTGTAGTCAGAAGGAAAGTATTGACTATGTATGTGGCACATTTTGGATGTCACTAGCTGTAAGACATATTTCTTTATAAACACAAGACAGTTCTACTAAGCGTGGTACAAAAATTCCCCGCTCTTGTACGAGCACAGCTAAACTTATCTCTTTGAGAACGTGCTGAATGTCGTGTCTTTTAATGTGACATCGTCTGCGCCGTTGGCTCCTGGTGCAACAATGACACACACTTTCACTGGGCTTTGAGATTATGCAGCGTGTTTACCCACCCACTGGATAATCTTTTACACAGCTTTGTACTGCAAGTTTTGTCTCTGGTACTTAAATGACAGTCCTATTTCTTACTGTCAGGGAATGCTGTCCATGCTTCTACACATCAAAAACGGATAGAAATACGGTGATGCAAATTAAAGTAGTTCAGGGGACTACAAATGTTGAGCAGCTACTCTTCATTAATTAAATTGACTTGCAGCTCATTACTGGCAATGTAGGACAAAATTAGTAAACTTCCCTTTGTGTGTTTCTCTCTCTGGTTGCAATGCAATAAAGTGAACTTGACTTCTGAGGCAAGGCTCCTGCCAGGGTTACTTACAGATGAGATGAGGTGAAAACATTTGTTTACTAATATGCTTATTCTAGACTGAGAAATTAGATTTCATACCTAATGTTCTCCATTTTACATTTGACATGAACAATAATATTTGGCAAATAATTCTGAGGTTCCAGTTCAGAAAACACATTTTGATTAGAGACTCAGAATTGCATGAAAGCATAAAACCAGACATAATCTTTCTTTTTGTCTTGTGATTCTCATTATGAATCCAGTGACTTTCCAACATCCAACTCCTTCTTTGCATTTCTTTCCCTCCCCTGTTTTGTTCCTCAGAGGAAATAATTTGAAAACAGTAGCTTGTTAAATTACCAGAGTTAGTTTACCTGAAAATATCTGATGATAATGTCATCAAAACTGCGTGTTCTGAGCACGTTTTAGTTACAGGTAAAATCCTTGCTCTTTCCTCATGACAGATATACCAACACTAGCTTTATAATGCTCAGAGATATCTTATAATAAATCCTCATATGTTCCAAGTTTGCTGCTGGCTTTGCTGGAAGTCTAGATGGAGAAAACAGGGACAGACGAGACATACACGGATTGTGAACCTGTGACTGCAAAAATTGCACTGATCTTAGGTTCAGGTCCTTACATGAGAGCAACTATAGCAGGAGGGGAGAAGTGGGATTGGAGAGAAAGGGAGGAGGGGAGCAGATCAGATTCAGATGTGATCCACCCTCCTTGTAGATTTGTCCATCTTCAAAGTTGTACAGCTAAAGAAGAATAATTACCACTTATTAATTTTGCATTATCTTAGCAATTGCAACTCAATAGCACCATATGTCACAAGGCTTCTCTTAGATGAAAAGGAGAAAATTCTCTTGTCTGCAGTGCCAGAGGAAATATCTCTTTTCAGCACCTGAGCATTAATCTCAAGGAGAAAACTCTCCAAGACATGCATGTTGCACGGGAGTGAAAAGGTGCCACAACTTCCAGGGTACTTTTTGGTCTCATCAGCTGTGCCTGGGACTAAACATTACACACATCTTCAGCAGCATCTCTGCGAAAACTCTTTTAGAAGAAACTGAACTTTATTTGCCTAGTTTTTGAGAATTATCCCTTCAAATTAGTGATGCTACAAATTTTGCTCAAAACTAAAATGACATATAAATCAGACAAATTTTTCTTTCTCCATTATATGAAGGCTTCCAATATGTTTTCCAATATTTTACAAGAACTAAATAAACACCAACTTATAAACAAAAATTGAGTGGGAAAACCAAAGAATGCTTTCATTAGTGCTTCTTTACAAGAGACCAATGACTGTTTATTATTGACATTTGACTGAGCAGCAAAACCAGAATCCCTAACTTTTGGCAATTGCATGTACTGCTCTCACAAAAATATTTAGCATACATTGCCTTAAAGAGTCAAACATGCCTGAAGCCCAAAATGGCAGTGAGGCTGAAGGCAGGCAGTTACCCTAAAGCCAGAGCTCGTAAGTCACTGAGAAAGCTGTACCAAGAAACCAGAGGAATGAAGCTTGGTATTAGTTTCTAAGTAACAGAACAAAAACTGTATGGTTAAATTTGCTTTAAATGCTGCACAGATCTTTCCAAAGGCCTGCAATTACTGCCCAAATGCTAATTTTGCAAACACTTTCAAACTATGCAAAAATCCCTCTTCATATAAAGCAAACTTTAGCTCATGTTTCCCTCCCCTACTCAGTACAAGCAGAGAGCTGCTACTGCAGAGTACAGAAACAGAACATCTGAATCTGAAGAAAGCCACAGCTATGCTATGATAAAGTACTGCTTACAAACATTTATCTACCAAAAAAGCATCTGCAATTTCAGACCACAGTGAAGAATTTACCACAAACTAGAAATTAGCCAGGTCTGCTGAAGTGAAATAAAAGTATTACCCACCATCAGGGCACTCATTCACAGTTTCAATCTACAATTCATCGTTACCCAAAGGCACAGCCCCTGTAAATCCAGCATCAGAGTACCCAGTACTAGTACAGAAAATAGTTTGCACCCGAGCACAGGAAACATGCTGCATGATTAAGGAGAACACAAATGCCCGCTGACATTAAGTTATTAAGCAAAATCTCAGTTCAGACCCTGTCAAACATGACCACAGAAACCCTCCCAGAGCGAGCAGTCCTAGTTCAGCACAGGACATAGAGCAAGCACTGCCCTGCAACACCCACACAGCCACACAAAGCAAACCACACAGCCCCTGCCACTGCAAATCCACTCCATCCCTCAGTTCATTTAGAAACAACAACGAAAACCCTGCAGCCCTGACACTGCTCCCGGACGGGAGGTTGTGTCTCTCCCAGCAGAAGCTGCAAAGGCTTCGGCTCCCGACCAGCCCAGGGGAGCGGTGCCTGCTGCAATATCCCAGCACTTACTGCATTGCTTTTCAGCGGAGCGAAAGTGGCTGCTCCTCCCGGGCACACATGGCTCGCTCAGCCGGAGGGCTCTCTATTCAGCACAATCCAGCTCCAAAGTCTCTGCCTGTGCAGGGGAATTGCCCGTGCTCGGTGCTGGGGGTTTCTGGCTGCAGTGGCTGCTCACCCTATCCATTGCCTCTGGTGTATGCTAAGTAAGCAATCCCCTGGGTCTTCATAACGAAAGGATGAAGAGTCACAGCTTTCGAGAGCAGATAAGGTGCTCTGCTGAGAGCCTCTGTGCTTCCATGGCATTTTAAAGGCAAAGGGGCTGGGGATGCTTCATCTTGCTTTACAGTTCTGTATCGTGCAAGTTGTCATATTCTGCAACTTACAGTGCAATTCTCAGCCAAACACTCGTTTATATGTTTCAGAGAGAGCTCAAGTTAACAATACAAATTCAAGCCAATGCATTTTTAAATATTGAGGAATGGACTCTGTCAACTGAACTAAATCTTCTGTTTTTCAGAAGTACAAGTGAAGGGGAGGGGTTTCCTAGCTCTGAAATGCTCTGTACCAGCCCTGCTGGGTACAGTCAAGAAGTAGTAGCCTAAAACTTCATGGATTAACATCTCAGATTTAACAGGCTCCACCACTGCTCTAGACTTGAAGGAGGGACTGTCACCCTTGTCCTTTATCTGCAGAGTGTCTGTCACTTGTGGGGGCTCCTGCACGCAGACAGGGCAAAATTAATAGGCAGTAAAAATAAAAAGGCAGAATGACCAAGAGCCACAGTGCCAGCAGTTTCTCGTTAGGGACCCTAATTTCTTCACCGTGCTGAGATGTTTGGCTCTGTGCCTTTGAGAAGCCGTGGGGGAATTGCAGTTGCTCTCCCATAACCAGCTGGAGTGAGGTGTACGGGCGAGCGGATTTGCGAAGCCGAACCACCGCCTGCTCCAACCCTGACCTTCAAAGGGGCTCTCGGGAGAAAAGGCCCGTTCTGGGGCTGTGCTTACCTGTTACCCAGGCCTCCTGCAAATGCTAATTGTGCCTAACCATGTGTGGCAAATCCGGGAAAACAAATACATTGCAGTCCTGCGGGCAAAACTGGGGATATTTTTTTCCACACAGGCACCCCCAATAGATAACACAGCAATCATTAATAAACATTTCCTAAGACCAGGTGCTGTGTAAGGTGTTGATTCACTCATCCCCCAGGGCTCTTGGGCAGGGGAGATTTTCTCTGCCACTGATGGGGGCATTAAGCTACCACAAGAAGAACAGCAGCTTTTTGTTGGTGAGGGAAGGTCTTGACCCCCTTAGCAAAGGCTTTGAGCATCCCCAGGGGCTGATTATCCTTTCAGATAGCACAGGGAAATCCCAGACACCAAAACAGTGTGGCTAATAAATTTTTCAGGATTATTAATTGGATTCTTTAGAAAAAGGGCAGTCAAGGACAGGCATCTAGAAAGAGCGCATTTCCCCTTTGAAAAGTGTTTTATTGGCTGGACTTTGGTTTCTTCTGGAATTTCTGTATAAATGCAGCTTTCTGTGATACCTGTCAGCATCATTGGTCCTGTACCTATTGTTTTCTGTGCTATAATTTCTGCCTGTGAAAATGCCAAAAATACTCAGTCTTCCTGGCTGACAGATGTTGCTGGAAAGGTGCTGCTTTGCACTTTCACAAAAATCACACCTTGGAGGAGAGGGGAAACCAGCACATATCAGTGTCACCGCCAGTGGATTCCTGTGAAATGAGAAGATATTCTTATAGTAGCAAAACTGACCTTTTTTTCTCACTCTTGTGTTCACAACTGTGTTTAGCACCTCAAGGTAACAAATTTGTTGAGTCATAGAAAGCAAAAACCAACAAAGCTGCCTCGAATTTTAAGTTTGTTTAATATAGTAATTATGCATTATGTGTGCATCTTTACTTTTAAAATGCAGACAAGGCACAATCCCCGTCCCAGGGAGGATCCAGTCAAGTCAGACAAAATGATGCAGATGTAACAACCAGGATTGCCAGGTGACAGCCTTGTTGCAAGCAAAGCAGGAAAACCTGGATGGATCTGGGAGCTGCAGTATTGGTGGCAGAAACAATTAACTCACACTGAAGGTTCTCAGCTTTTATAGGACCCTGTAGAAAGGCACTCCAATTTTCCTCTTTTCTCTTGCCTCACCCTTTTGGAGTATATTGATCCTTCAAGTCCATTTACTTTCCTTGGTTGGGGGATAAGCTATAATGGATTTCTTTAAAGTATGATTTGGATAAAAATAATCAAGTCAGCACTGTAATTAGGTGTGGACTTTTTCAACATTCCAGGAAACACCAGCCCTGGCCACGGGCAGATAAGTAGCTATTTTAACAAGCATAATAATCTCATGTTCTGGAGCTGTGGTGAGGGAAGGATTATAGATTTCAGTGGATGATTTTCCTTTGGTTTTCTGGGCTCCTTGCCTCAGTTCAATAACGTAGGAACTCTGCTATGCTAACCCATCACTTCACTTTCTGTTGGTAACAGTATTTTAAATCCTGAAAACAAAGAACCAGGCACCTGATTTACTGGGGAGAGGCACAAAGTTTGACAGCACGGACTCAGAGTCTCTAGGAGACATCGAAAACCTAAAAGCACAGTTGTGCCCTCACCCAAAAACCCCTCAAAACAAAAAGAAACCCAAAACTCTCTTTGCAGTCATTTCAATAAAAAGCAAATGTGTTGTAAAATAGCTCTCCCATTTAAGGACAGACCAATAAATAGCCTGGAAGTGTGGGGCTGTCAGGTTGTTGTTGTGTAGGGAGGTAGCAGTGACTAAGAAGCAGTGTTGCACAAGATGATTTAACTGAGCAGCTTTTCCAAGCCAGCTGGAGAGTATATTGTATTTGCAAACTGCAATAAAGGAGAATTGAATTTTAACCTTCCTGCTAGAGAAATATAAAGGGTTTATAATTGACTCTGGACATGTAATATTGAAGAGAGACATACAGTGCAGAGTGCTCGTCCGTGAGAAAAGTAAACCAGTTCAGGTATGAATTTATGCTTGTTGTAAATTTATTTATTTATTTGTCATAAATATATAAAGATTTATATAATAACAGTACAGCCGTGTCAAGAAAGACTCCATATGCTTAAAATAATTTGGGAGCAGCCTGAATTAGGGTTACAGGTTAATTGTGGCTGCATTGAATAGCCCTAGGAATATCCTGGCATAACTTGTGGTAGCTGCTGGACAGCAGGGTGAAGAGCATGGCCTGCATGGGAAGCTGAGGTGTGTGCAGGAAGATCTCCTTGCCACTCCTTTCAGCTGGGTGAGAGAAAAGTGGGGAGAAAGACACCGAGCAAAGGCTGCTCAAGTCACTTGAGGCTTCCGAGGACTCGGAGAGCACAACTTCAGGTTACAAAACACCAAGGGCGTTCTGTGCCTCCTTCCAAAGTTGGGCAAAAGATCATCCATTTTCTTTAGATATTTAAATAAACTGTGTAATTCAAACGTGAATTATTCTCTTGCTTCGTCATCGTTCAGCTGGCTCCGTGGTCAGCTGTTCACTGCAACCTATAGAAATCAAGGACTAGAAAAAGGACTTCCTTACTACACGTCATCCCGTGATGGTAATTAGAGGAAAATCTGCCTGATATTGTCTCCTAGAAGAAAAATAGTTATAAAAAAATAGACATTTGCACATTAAGAGTTGGGACAATATTAGTTTCTTTTATGTGTAAGACCAGATTTGCATCCACACTGAATTAACTTGTCAGAGTTAAATTGTGTTTAATGTGTGAGAGGGACGCTGTTTCCTACCTTTAGTGCTGATGATCTATATGTTGTTATTCCAGAATAATTTAACCTAAGCTGAATGACAAACACCTTAATTTTCAACATATAGCTACAGATTTAGGAATCTACTTATTTCAGATGAATTTTCCTGAATATGTCTACATAGTCAGGCCCTGCGAAAGTGCATGCATGGGAATTATGCTTGTCTCCTCTAGCAGGACATTCCCAAATCTTTCTTAAACTGATTTCATTGTATTCTATTTGAGATATTACAGTTCTTGAAGATGAGGAGAAAAAGGAACTGAGTATTTAGCCAGTAAAGCATCTCATTTTAATTAGAGATGTGCTTTCTAATTTAATGGGACAGTTAACTGTGGGGATCAATATCTTAATTAGCTTATATTTTTCTCTTAAATTAGCAGATTCCATACTCTCCTATAACCTGTTTCAGCTTTTCTTCTCTAGTTTCTCTGGATGCTCTTACTCTTACTGTACAAATAAAACGCATTATTTAATTTACAACTTTTCATCCATCATGTTTTTCAGTTAAAGCCATGAGTTCAACTTTACTTTCCCTACCCTTTCTATACAATTGTTCTCTCTCAGGTCAAGGATTAGGGGAAATCCCATTTCACAAATCATGGTATGTCCCCAGTAAAACTGAAAGTGGGATCATGGAATTTCAACTTGATCTAATAGATTATTTAAGATCAATTTACATAAATTGTAGTCTCTGTGCCCAAAAATGCATTAGATCCTTCACAGTGGATGAGAAGGCATGCTCAGCTCTAAAAAATCCTTCAGTTTGGCGAAGATATGTGCTGTGAAAGGATGTGCTCTGGAGCCGTGGGAAGCTGTGGTTCTGTACTGCAGGATGAGAGGGAAAAGAGCAGAATGTCACCGAGGAAAGCAGATGATGTGAACAGAGAGGTATGCAGACAGCCCCGATTGTCCATGAGCTCAGAGACTGTCTCTTCTCCAAACATATTTTGCATTTGGATCTTGCCTCTGGAATTGTTGGGGAGCTGCCTCTGAAGGCTCAGTGTTCATTCTGGAGGGGGTTTTAACTTGAAAAGAGTCATAGGCTGAGGGGAGGTTGTGTGGCGCAGTTTTGGTTTTGCCAGCGTGGGGAGGAGAACTTGAGGCAGTTGTGGCAAGAGACTGGAGCTACTGAGAGCCCTGAAGAGCAGCTGAGGAGAGGGCTGGGGGTGTGGAAGAGGGTGGTTTAGCTGCCTCTTGGATATGCTGAAATAAAAAGGAAAGTCAGACCTGGAGTCTGCGAAAAAACCCCAACTATCCCAGAATATGCCAGGACAGAGGCTGGGAATTCACAGCCCTGATACAGGTCACGGGATGAAGCCAGGACAGGCCACTGGTCTCTTACTGTTCTTCTGTGATAGCTGTTTATTGCACAGCAGTGAGAGAAAAGGAAGTTTCTTTCCCATTTGAACAGTATTAATTCTACCTCTCAAACTTCCTTTGGTACTGAAAATTCAGAGGAATAAAACAAATTATTTTATGTGGCCAGTTCCCAAAAGCCTCCAAGAGAATAAAAATTAAATGGGATCTTCTGAGAAACATTTTTTTCTCTTTCTCCTGTGTCTTTGGGGAAATGTATGATCTGATGAGCTCCTTATCAGTGCATCTTTATCCTTATTCTCCTCAGAGCTGAAGTCAAACACTCAATAGTCTGGGTCAAAATAATTGCAATAGCAGAGAAAGCAATCTGGCTGAAAATGAAGAAGTTTGCAAAATGGGTCTTTTATGCAGCCAACTTCTACAAAGAGAAAGGCAAGTGCAGTGCCTGTGCTGTCCCATTAATGTTCTCCTGACTTAACTTAGTCAGGAGCTGGGATGAGAGAGGAGTTCAGGTCTGAGGGTCCACAATGCTCTCTGAAGCTGTCTGACGTGGCTGATGGTGGTCTCGTGGCAGCAATGCTTTGAAGAATCTACTAAGAAATATTTAGAAGCAACACCTGTGAGTTACGTTCACGGCCCAGTGTCGACGCAGGGCAGAGCTGGACTGCTCCTGTCTTTACAATCTGTGCGTGGTGGGGCTGGAGTGCTGAGAGGAGCTAATGAGCCCTCGTGAAGGCACAGAGCTCCTGCTGCTTTGCAGAAAAGGTGCTCGGTGTCTCAGTGGAATGGTCAAAATGAGTGTGGGTCCTGCTCTGGGAGGTTGGTGACCTGGGACTTACTTGATGTTACAGGGATGGGAAGGACTCATCTGTCATCTCAGATGGCATCTGTGGGCAGACACTGACTATTAGAATTTGTTTCAACACATGAATTTTAGCTTATTAGCTAATGTCTGAATACATCAAGTAGTTAATAGTTGGGTGTGAATCTGTTTTTGATGCTTTGTATTAAAGAACAACTTAAAACTTGTGAATTAAGATGTCTAGGGAGCAAAACTAAATCAAAAAATAATTACAGCAAGTTAGACCTTCTTAAAAGATGGGAAGAATCTCAAACCAAAAATAGGTTATTAAAGGATGGATCATAAGTGTGGGTAATAGGGTCATACATTACACCAGGCTCCCTACAAGTGTTTGCCATTGCCCATGGCATGTATCCCTTGGAACAGCATGCAGGTAAAAAAAGCATCATATCTGGAACGTGTAAGTCATAGATGAGGAATAACAGCTATGAACGATCTCATTCAGCTGGGCATAATTTTCAGATTATGTTGTTGTTACTCAGCATCACAAGACATTTATGACCAGGAGAACCAAAATGAAAATATGGACTTGGAACACAAAACAGTTCATCATGCCAAATGAAAGTTGTTTGGGTTTTTATTTTTTTTCTAGAGAGCAAATCATGCATTCCTGCTATGGATGCTTTGGGGTTTCTGTGCAGGAAGCAGGCATCTTGATGCAGTTCAGAGAACTGCAGGGAAAATACCTTCAAACAGAAACCTTCCAGTATGTCCTATTGCCAAAGGGAATATCTAAAAACCTAGGATCCAAATGGAGAAACCATAAACCCCAAACTGGCTGGTTGTTTTGGAACGCCCTTCAGTGGATGGGATGCTCCTCTGGAAGTGGAATGAAGCCAGGAACTGGCCTTGAGTTAGTGAGCTGAGAGGTGATGGGCTTTGGGTGGGACATTCTCTCTGTTTTGCTGTCATAGTCCTGTTTCTTCTGTAGAGCATTTTTTTGTCCTGTAAAAGGCAGCACTTAATGCTCCCAGCTTTTTTCATTAGACGAAATAATTTTCCAGGCTCATCCTCTGTGATTTCCAAGGGGTGCAGTAAAACAGTATGCCAAGCCCAATTTAGATAAGAACTATTATCTCTGAGGTTTTCTAGCTGATGTGCTTGGTAAGATACTTAAATTGCACCTGTGGGCTTATTATCCAGCCCCACCACAAACCTCACTGTGGGCCTGAGATGAAGCTGCATGAATAGGATTTTTATTTCACTCTTGTACCTGTTATGTATCAGTCTGTTCTGTAAGTCAGTGCTTGATTGGCACAAATGATCAGCTCTGATTAGAGCTGCAGGTGTAGAAGGAAGGGCAAAGTTACCTCTCTATCTTGATTTACCTACTACCTGTATCTCCTCCTAAAACATTACAGCCTTAAAAATTACCAGGCAGTGCAGGAAAAAGCTGCATTACGATAATGAGGAGTTTTCTGAGAAATGCAGCTCATTCATTAGGACTTCATTCATTGCACTGTCATAGCAAAAGATGCAAGAAAACTTTCAGTTATTAGTGCAAATAAAACCAGCTCAACTTGGGGATGAAACAAATCAACCTCAGGCCTCAGGCATATGACAAACAATTCCAGTTGAGACCTCCATGTCT
This sequence comes from Callaeas wilsoni, assembly GCA_013398955.1. NCBI lineage: Eukaryota > Metazoa > Chordata > Aves > Passeriformes > Callaeidae > Callaeas > Callaeas wilsoni. The sequence continues at coordinate 105,655 of VWPU01011876.1, forward strand.
TTCTGATGAGACCATCAAACATTATTAAAAAGTCATGAACACAATTTTTTTTCTGTAAACAAAGAACACTTCATTATAATATCTGCCAACTGATCTTCTATGCCAGCATATATCAGCAAGGAAAATTAAATGCCTTTCCTTGAAAAATAAAACAAAATAAAATTAACTGAATGTAGGGTTTTTTACATACTTAGAAGGTCCTGGTTATATTGCCTGTATATTTATTCTGCTGCAGCCATCTTTTTTAATCAAAATAAATCTCCATCTCTCAGCTGCTTTAGAAAAAAAGCTCTGCTCCAGTAAAACTGAGCTCAATTATAACAGTTCATTACAGCAAACAAAGAACTCAGTCCCCCAGAGAAAAATAACATTAAGAATGAGGAGTTCTTTGCTGTTTTATGACCAAGTGTCTGTGAATGGCTCAGTACTGAACAAATTTCTTTTACTTTTTCCTCATATTAGACTTATCTGTCCTTTACTAAAATAGCTTTTTAGGTCTCTGCCACAAGTTGAAAGACCAGAAAACAATCCTAGACCTCAGCCTTGTTAATGTAATACGTTTTTTCGCCTTTTGAACTTTTAGTTTTTTAGTAACCTGTAACTTTTTTGCACACTTGAAAATATAAGTGATGTTTGTTTTCTATTTAGTGCTGCTAAATATTTTAGCATAATGAAAATACAGAGTCCAGAAAATCAGAGTGCTATCTCAGTTAGTGTGAGCCTGTCACAGTAGCCATCCCAATATGACTGATGGAAATCTTCATGGGAATCCCTTCACAGACTTTCTCATTCACTATTCAGCTAAAAAGAGAAACAGAGCTTGTTCTGACCTTTCCCATTGATAGTAACAACTTTTCTTTCTTCCTGCTACTCATCCCACACTGATGGATTTTTTTCATCATCTGCCAGGGAAAAGATAATGAATTCCTCTCAATGAGTCCCATTGTCTAGGATAATCTGAAGACATAGGACAGACTTAAGGGCATCCCAAAATCTGTTTCCACATCCTATCCCAAATGTTTCTCAAGACAAAGCCTTCAAAGGCTGGAAAATGACTTTTTCCTACCAGAGCACCAGTGCACAGAAACTCCCGAAACTGCGTGAGTGCTGCAGTCCTCATCCATCTCTTTTGTGTGGAGATGGCCCCGGTCATCAAACACCTGAGGCTTCCAGCTCAACCAGTGCCAGGGGCTCAGCTGCTGGACCTCACGGGGGCCAGAGGATGAGCAAGCCCTGGCAGCTGGCTGCATGGAGAGCCAAAATTCCTTCCTTCTTCAGCAGGAGAGTCAGCCTTCATCCTCCCAAATGCTGCTGTGCTCCCACACTCACACTGTGTCTCACACTCACCCACTCGCTCTTCAGTGGCTTAACACTGACATTCCTCTTGGAGACAATGTGTTCTCCAGAAGCTCATGACTGTGATGTGCGGCTCTTTACAAATACCAGCCTGCTGAATGCTTTTCCTGCATTGCAAAGGAGCATTTCCTCATCCTGCAATGAGACACTGCATTTTATCTGGCAGTTGGGTGTTTTGTCTGGGTGGATTTTGCAGTGGCTCCAAAAGTTTCTTACAAAGTGCCACAAAATTCCCGCTGTTGCAATTCCATCCCAGTGCTAAATTTGGAGAAAACGGTTACCCTTGCACCAAGTATGAAGAGAACCCCGTGCATCAGTGGGGTTCCATCTGACTCCAGATGGATCCAGGCTGCTCAAGGAAGGCTTTCCTTCACTGTCACCCTGTTAGCAGTGGCTGGGGACACGGGCATATTCGAGGTTTCCAAAGACACAAAAGACTTTAATGCACTGTTGTGTGGCCCTGCACAGGATGGAATCAATGCCAGTTGGTGCAGCCTTACCTCTTCTTTCATTCCCACTGCAGCTCCCTGTAGTATCACATCAGAGGCGCTCACCGTGCAAGCTGGCTGTGGGTACAACGACAGTTGATAAATACCACATGCACACTGATTGAAGCTAAATTTTTCCAGAAAAACGGAAATAGATTCATAAGTTATTTTTCTTCTTCCAGGCATTTATGCTCATTTCCTTAGGTTTTAAGTGTATGCTGTCTTAATTGTAACTAGCAGAAGTTGGGTATTAGGCAAACAAGATGCAGTGCTTTCTGTTTTCAGTGCATTGCTCTACCCACAAACAATATATTTTAGGAAGTCTTGAAAAATATTTTCCATTTTCTCCTAGGAGTGCCCACCACCTTTTAAAAGGAATACAAACAAATTAAGAAACCTCGGGCCATATTGCAAAAACATTCTTCGTATAAAATGGTTTATAAAAAGAAGTGGTATGAAAATATGAGTTGGAGGGGAGGAGAAAAGAAAGATAAGGAAACAGAAAATATTTGTTGAAACAAATTTGTTGAAACAGAAAATATTTGTTGGAAAACTAGAAAACATTAAAGAAAGGGACAGTTTTAGCAAGTGCATGTACAAAGGATGAAAGAGCTGGCTGCTAGGAACTTTTGGAAGGAAGATACTTGTTCATACAATACCTAAGGTGGCGACTCACCTACTCCCTCACCTCCCTATTCATGTGAATAGCTGAGAAAACCTACAAAGGGAAGGAAATTCAGGAGTCGGAGACTCGGCAGAACAGAAGCCTTTTCCACTGCTGACCTAACCTATAAATCTAGGAATTGTTAGTATAGCGTTCTAGATAGCTAATCCTAACTCCTGTGGTTTGGAGAAGCAGGGGAATTAAGTGTACTGCTTCCATGAAGAGTTTATGTGCTTCAGCCTGTGCATGTGAAGATTATTTATAGAGTTAAGTCCAAGAAAGCTGTTTAGTCTGGGAGAAGAAGGAAACCAATGGGCAACAAAACAGTGATTGAGACATGATACCTGGGGTAAACAACTTTAAGGGAGTTAAAATGATAATAATTCAATAATCAGTTGGGAAAATGCTGTTTTCCAGGCCCCGGGCAGTTATGAAGCTGGCTTGCCAAGTCTGAGAGCCTGGAGATCAAAAAGAATATGAATCTTAAAAGGACTGTGTTGGAACAAGAAAAGGAGGAGTGAGCTGTGAGCAGCTGCCTGCGGATGAGAGGAAGAGTCTGAAAAAGGAAGGGAATGCAGCTGAGTCCAAAGATGCAGATAACTGAATAGACTGGGAAAAAGTGGGCTGAAAACTCACTCCTGCAGAGAACTTAGCAGCAGGTGGAAGTAAGTCCTAGCACACCTGGGCACACAGTAACTAGAAATACCTGATTACCACAGGGATTTGCACTGATAACCAGGGGTTTGATGGAGTTTGGTTTTCAGTGGAAGAAAACCAAAAAACTGGACTTTGGAGTTGAAATTCCCTTGTCGTTTGGACTTCACCTTTTTAGGCTAAAATTTTACTGAATTAGTGAGACTGTTCTTTCTACACAGTGGAGAAATTTCTTGCCAACTCTACTGAAAAGGATCTGTAGAGTGCTAATATCTTTGTTCATCAAGGAATGTTCATCAACCACCACGTGCTGGCTGAGCTGCAGTAATAGCTGGTGTTTGTGCCCCTTACTGGAAAAACAAAAGTCTTCAAGATATGCTTAAATTAAGTAAGTAAAATAATATATTTCATAGAAACTGTCTAGGAAGTAGATGCCTTTAAGTTGAACTTCTCCAGATAACACATTTTGTTTGAACATGATTGTGACACACTTTGCTTTCCCCTCCCCTTTTTCTCTTTTTCCTTCTTTCCTTCTCTAACACTGCTCCTATGCCATACGGGCCAAGACAGGCCACGCTCAGCCCTTTGGTAAATTGTGATCATCCACATGCAGCACTTCCCTGCAATCAGTGCCACATCTCCAAATTCAACTCCTGGCAATTATATTCAGAAACAATAAGGTTTTCTACAGAAAACAAAAACTTACTAAGACAACAGCATGTATGTACAAGCACTGTCTGTGTGGGATGAGAGTTTATGTTTGGAATGACTCTTTTATCTTTGAAGCCTTGAAAACCTTAATAAATATTTTGGAAGCTGTTTCCCTGACTGGGGTTTGTTTGGGATTTTTTTGAAATCCCATCGTGCCTGCCTCCCACCCCATCCCACAGATTTGTGTTGTCTGTCTGCTATGGCTTGTCAGCCAAGCTTCAGGCTCCATGGATTGTCATTATCTTCATGTTTCAATGAGCTGGCCACTACATGCTACAAAAATATTTGCTATAAAACAATAATAACAGCTCATCTAAGTGGTATTCACTTAAGTATTGAGTTATTGCTTTTGAATTTGGAATTTCTTGTTCAGATCTTCAAGAAAATATTACGTTTTCTGAGAGGAAATTCTTCTGCAGCAAACAGCCACAGCCCACAGGGGAACAGGGGCTACTAGACAGTGACTTCCACGTTGTGCTGCTAAACTGTGTCAAATGATCAGCATTCTATATTGAATATTTGATGAATATTGGAATAAATATTGTATTTTTATACAATAAAATGGTGCTTAAAATTCTGCCAGTGGACCCTACCAATAGCCCAGGTTGCTGGGCAATTGCTTACAGGCCCTTATGGTGTAGCTGAGTCCATTCCCTCTCTCCTCAATGAAATGGATGTTGCGTTGGAGCCAAACACCTGCCCCAGTTTGTGCCAGTGTGCTCTCCATGTCTAGGTCCACCCAAGGATTAATGTTAGCATGGAATATTGAGCAGTGTAGGGGCTTGGGTTTTTCCATCTCTGTAGAGAACTAGCCTAATGCTTCCACTGGAGATAAAACCATGCAGCTCATGCGACAGGGGATTATCAAGTCTATCAGAAATCCTGCGCCACTGAGTTTCCAGAGTGATGCATTATCCTTGTTCATCTGCCTCCTCAGAATTAACATCCACCTGAGCAACTCTCTGCATCTTGGCTAAGGGCCAAGCATGTTCTCAGCCCAAGGCAGGCAAAAGGAAGGCTCAGACACTGCTCCCAAGAAACTGCCATCACAGTGGAGGCATTGACAGCCTCCTGACACCCATGGGAAGGCCAGGTCTTAAATCATCAGAGACTTACAGCTTTGATTTGTTACTCAACAGGATCCTCGCTTCAAGAAACGTGGACTAGGAAAAAGTGAGCCTTGAACAGTGACTGGAAAAAAGAGATGGTGTTAATGGTTGTGGCTCTGCAGAGAACGCAGAGAGAGCCTTCTCTGCCACCTGCCCAGCGTGTCCAGGGAGCAGAGGCAGGGCCCTGGAGCCACCTCTGACTTCGGCACTTTGATTCCCAAATGCCCGAAGCAGCCACGAGGCTCAGGGAGCTCTGCCCACAAAGTCAGACATTTGTGAGGGGCTGCAAGCATGGGAACGTCCTCTGCAGCACCAGTGGATGTCAGTCAGGGCTGTGGGAACTGGGAGCAGCACACCTGGTTTCAGGGCAGTTCATTGTGTTCTATCAATAGTGATTTTCGGGATTTTTGCTGTGATTTTGCTTTGGCTCCAGCTCTTGACCCTTTCCCATGAATTCTCTTGCTTTTTTTCTACTTTTATTCTGCATAACAGGACCAAGAACTGTGTTTCATTTTCAAATGCAATGAATTGTTCAAACCCATCACCTTCTTCCTTGGGAAAAAAGGGATTACAAATAAATAATGGAACATTCTTAATCATCAAAAACACTCAGCATCTCTGACTGACGTCACTTGGAGTCTTCCCATTGACACTGGTCTCATTTATAGCTGGACAAAGGACAGGAAGTTATGCATAATGGTTAAATATACATTTTTTAAAAATCTGTGCTTTATTGAAAAGTGACATAGAACATGGGAGACAGAGATAAAGGTTAAATAATTATCTGGATAGATAAAATAATGGTAATATGCTTAAATAGGATGAGTTATCAGGAACTTCCAAACAGCTTGCTGAAGATATTTAAGACTCTCCATCCACTCGAAAATCTAATTTTAGATTTTGACAAGAAGAACAATATATTGTCCAGGAGACAGCACATGATCAGGAGGGTCTACTTTTGTTTCTTTGCCTCACTAAACATAGCACCTTGATATGTATGAAACAAAAATTTCTTCATTTTGATCTCTAATTTTACTGCAGGACAGAAGGAAGGCTGTCCTATGGAAGGCTGCTCCCATGAAATTCTAAAATATCTTTTCACAGAGTTATCTAATACTACTCACACTCACTGCATATCAAGGTAAAATTGTATTTGCTCTGTCTCCTGCCAGTCATTCTCAAAGAAGGTACTCACAGAAAGCAATTGCTTGCATCCATTTACACTCTTCTGACAATCTGGCTCCCTGTTTTATCCCCAAACTGTTCTAGCATGATCCACAGGATAGAAACACGGTGTCTCTGTATCTGCCCCTGCCCTTTCTTCTCCCAGCACGTATTTCAGTAATCTTGTGTGATAAGTAAATAAATCCAACAACACATTATTACTTCTTGCTGTTCTATGTCTGCTATCCAACATTACTTCATAAACCACTGAGTTTATTAGGGGATTTTTAGAAGGCATTTCTGGAAATGATAGTCAGATGTAATTCCACTAGACTGAAAGAAATATTTTTTGACTTTGTGCAGTTCTGTGTCCAAGCCAAATTCACGTCTGGGTAAACATTATTTCTTTCTTTTTCCAGATAAGACAGTGTTACAATAATACCACAGTCTCTGCATTCCTCATATTTAGGGATCACTGGTTCAGCAAGCTCTTACTAACAGGCTGTTATTTGTCTCCAAGAAGCATATGAGAGGTGACATAACCAATGCCAGAATTTACTTTTGCGGATCCAAAACTCTTTTTCTTTACAAATATGAACTAGTGATCAGTCAGAAATCTTTGCACTGAGACTGTATTTACCTTTGCATCTTAGCTCTTTTATTTGCCTTGTATTCGTCCTTTGTACTAAGGGTACAAAATTTGATGTAATATTGTCTTTGGGTGATTTGGTTTCCTCAGAATTCCTGGAGGTCCAAAGGAACTGATCCTGCAGGCCTACTTGTTCACATCAGTGAGGGACTTGGAGTCTGTCCAGTGCTTCCAGGAACTCCAAGCCCCTCCTGCTGTGGCCCACAGGTGAGTGTGAATTTTGGGAGAGCCACACCCCAGCCTGCCACGGCACAGTCTGGCATTTCATCCTTACATTTTATTTTTAATGAAAGCATTTCCTGGCATGGAATCCTGCAAGCACATGTGCTAACCTGCTTTAAAACTGGTCTATGAAGTCTTCTTAGTCAACCCTTTAAAATGACAAATCTAAGCGATTTTCTTAGACCTGATTCTTCTACCTAAGCACTTACACCTCGTGTTCAGAGTAATACTGCAATTCCAGTGCTCAGCTGGTGGACTAACGAACAGTCCAACCTGCACAATTAAAGCAATATCTGGGCATTTGTTTACATCTGCATGACATTTGTATAGTTTAAATAACCTCCCATGACCCTTGTGTGAATGCTAGTGNATTTAAATAACCTCCCTTGTGTGAATAATGAAATAATGACCCTTGTGTGAATGCTAGTGTTCATGTAATTACCAACAAAAATTGTCTTGCCCATAAGCTGGGAGAACTGTATAAATCCTTGATGTCAGGGATAGGATTCTGAAATGCAAGTTATATATAGAAGGAATATAACATGCAGAAGAACTCTTGCCAGAAAAAAGATTGATTCACTGAGTTCTATTTAGCTTTTCATTTATAACAAACTTGCCTAATCTCAGTTTCTTTAGCTTCTGTTAAAATATTAAATAACATTATATCAAATACATCCCCTGTGAGATTAAAGGGAATGGAAAGCTTAGGCACACATTAATTGCATTCCAAAATGTGGCATAAACCTTTACCTGATTTAAAGAACCTGAGAACAATGACATTTATGCTTTAATTAGAGCAAACGAAAGCTGGGCTTCACACTTTTAAACAAACAGTTTTTCTTGTGGGACTCGGCCTTTCTGGCAAGGTGCACATTTCCCTGCAGTGTGCCACGTGCCAGTCTTCTTCCAGAGGCAAAACGTGCTTCCTGGAGATGGACACTGCCAAACCAAAAACCAGGAATAATAAGCATTATGAGAACCAAGCAGACAGTACAGGCAGCCTTGAAGCAAGGCTTCTTCAAAACCAGGTTGGACTATCCCAGGAAAATGAAGTAATTTATTTCCCTTTAAGGAGAATACATTAAAATGGCCAGATATGTACCAAACCCAACAATAACAGTTTAGGATGATAAATGTTATTTTAATGATCCCTATCACTCTGGTATTCTAATCATAGCACATACGTTTAAACTGGAAAACATCCAAATCTGCAAAGAAATATTTGACATGAGATTAAAAAAACATCCAAAATCAGATAGATTAATAGACCTAATTTACTTTAGAGGTATTCACAAACTGTTATAAAAACCAGATTGCTCATAAGACTTTAAGTTGTTACCATATGCATCTCACAGGTTCTGTGTTATGTTCCTTATGCTGGCAAACTGACTAATGAGTTCAGGACTGTTCCCCAGACAAGAACATGACAATTTGTGTGCTGTGCATTAGAGCACTTTGTGCTTTGCAGCAGAATGAAACATAAATTTTGCAGAAGAATTTAGATGTTCTTTCACAATCTGGTCTGGTAAAAAGGAAATTGTGCAGTAGCTTAATATATATTTAAAACTGAGAGTCTCACTGAATGCAGATGAATGATGTAATACATATACTGCACTTGTATTTGCTTTCATTTTACTTTCTTAATCTTTTACTGCTATAGCCACAATCTCAGCATCCCATTATTGTGCAGGTCTTGATATTGGTAATTTCTGTCGACCCTTTGGCTGTTGTCTCAGCAATGCCTGTTGTTTTTCTGCAATTAGACAGAGCTTGGAGCTGCTTGGGACCATTGGACAAGCACAGCAGCCAGGAAGACCTGTTGAAAATAACATCAAATTAATTGTTTACTCCAAAACCTAATGGCACTAATTAAAAATGTCAATATTGTCAACAATTCAATAACACTATCAATTCCAAATAGCTGCATTTGGAAAGATAGCCAAAATATTATTTTCAAAAAGCTGATCATAAAATAAAATTGCAGTTCCTTAGGGTATTGTAGCATCTCTAGGACTTTCCTTGGTATCAGTTTAAAACCCCTAACATTTAGGTGAGGGGCTGGTGCAGCAACAATGCATTCAAGTCCAGAAAGCTGTCATGACTTGCTTCTCTTAACAGGACAGAAGTATTTGATGCTGACTTTTGAAACTAATGATTTTGATAGGACTGAAATAAAATTTGTAAGTAAAAAATGCTTCCATCTTTTTGCAAAAACCTTTTTCTTTTTTTGGGAGAAAAAAGAAAAAAAAGAAAAAAAAAAAAAAAAGAAGGCAGCATGTTCCAAAGGAACACTTTGATGACATTGCAGTTTCTGGTAAAAGCTGTTGCATTGAAGAAATGTCATCAACCTCTATCTTGGGGCTCATTTGGGCAGTTTAATGAATACAAAAGCTAATACTTGTAATCAAGAAGGACTAATGATACATTTTTTTAAGGGGAAATTAATTTTGGAAAACACTAGAACTCTAACACTGTAGGATGTCTGTGGCATCATGCCAAGTACTTGATATGAGCTGTTAATTGGCACTCGAATTCTCATCCTTTATGTGGGCATGTGTGCCTGAAAAGCGATGAACCCAGGGCAGCTCTGGGCAGGACTGGTTGCTAAAGGAGTCCCTTAAAACCATTCCTATAAACGGTCACACCTCACTAACAAGAGGCACATGTCTAACATCCAAATCCTGCTAGAACAGAAGCTCAGAGTTCATTAATCTTAGACTGCAACAGCCCCAAGCATTAGCAGAAAGCCCAGGTGGGTAGAGAACATGTTCCTGTGCTCCCCTGGATGAAAACTGTGATGCTGTGAGTGAGCTGTGCAATGGATGTCAGGCCATTTGGGAGCCAAGCTCCCACCCCATGTGATCCCCGTGCTGAGGGAAAGACAGGAATTTTCTGAGTATTGCTTCTGCTGCCTGGCAGTGAAGATAGGAACAAATGAGCAGTTACTGATGAGTTCTTCTCTTCTATTCAAATCCTGTGACATGACCCACAGCATCACACTTAAGAATTTAAAGACACTGAATCACACCTTTTAATTGTGGGTACCTGAACCTTCATTTGTCGGCGGCAGAGTTTTGTTTCTGAAGATACAATACAGAAAAACAGACAATTTAAAGTTCATCTGTAGACAAAAATGCGGGGTACATATAGTGTGAGTGCCAGAAAAACCATTGGTATTTTAAGAAATCCTTTTATTTCCCAGTTACCTCCAAGCTGTTGTAGCACAACTCAGCAGAGTCAGCTTTGCGTGTGCAGCTTTGTGTTCCAAGTGATGCTTAGATGATTAGTAATACAACATGACCTTGAATTCCATCACCTACAGTCTGGTAATCACACACTTACTTCTATTTTGCTATTGCTTTGGGCAGGAGAAAATAGAAGGATTTGCCTTCTTTGTGAATACCTTAACAGCAGGGCTAACCTGATTCCATATGGTAGTAATAGAAGTTCATTTCTTTTTTTTTGAAGTATTTGAAAAATGTCTGAGAACAGCACTTGATATTTGTCAAGGTAGTATGAAAACATTGTGTCAATATCTTTTCCAAGGAAAATACTGCAAGAAAAGATGCATTTTGCAGATTCTGGTGTTCAGGACACATTCCTACTATTCAATCAGCTGTGCTCAGGGGTAAGGCAGTGAGAGGGACAATAAATATCCCAAACACATACTGAAGAATGTGTTCACTGGGAATGAGACACAGGGTATTAAGCCTATTTTCAGTGACTACCTTTCATCTCAGGATGAGATTCTCAAAGACCTGATTTGCTCAGACCTTTTGAAGGCAAATTCAGCAAGGTGGCTGAGGGTAAATAGGAGGATGCAGAACTTACCCAATCCCCATTTTGGCTTTGGAAAATGTCTAAACTGTGTACGTGTTTCTCACTCCCAGACCCTGGCTTTTCCAGAGGTGACTCTAGCCACGTGCCCCTGTAATACTCAGCAGCTTTTGGGCAGTCAGATAATGACTGGGAAGTCTCCCTGCTCTCCGTGGAAATAATCTGTTTAAGGCAACCGGAGCAGCAGAAGGAAACATTAGACTGATGCTGAGCATGATTAAAGGCAAATTTAGACAAGGACCAGCACCATTCCAGCTGGAAGCACTGGGGGAAGTACCTTCCTGTGATCCTGTGTTATTGCTTATGCCCTGACTAACCACATTCCACAGGTCCCACCTGCACCTGCTCAGGGCTCTGCTCTGTCTCCATCGTGCACAGTCACTGCCACCGACTCTGCCCACGGAATTGTAACACGGGGGAAACGCGTGGCCCTGCCCAGCCAGCCAGAGCTGCAGAGCCTTAGCATCCTCCCTCCTGGGGGCTGGGAATTAGCATCATCCCTGTGGTCCTCTGCAGCTCCACTGCACCAAGGGCATTTCTGGAAAACCCTGTTCTCTGATTTTGCCTTCCATCACCGTTCAATACTCTAATTGATAGATGGTAACTTTGAGGTGAAGCACAACGTGCTTAGAATGGGAAATCCCTGACAAAACCTGTAAACGTCACATTACAAAAGGGCAGGTCAGGCTCTGAGGAATCGGTCCCCAACCCACCATTCTTCTGGTCTTTTTGGCTTTGTCTTTCTGCCTCACACCAATGGGCAGAATAAAATACATCACAAAAGAGGCAGTATGAAAAAAACAGTGTCCTGTTTACCCCCTACCAACAAAGCTTTAAAGCTATGTCCTTTCCAACTTAGCTGTGAGCATGCAGCCCTGGAGTGAAATCCATGTGCACTCAGGGAAAAATGTTGCTCTGGAGCGGCAGTAAGTGGCTCTTCCTGAGGTGTGAATTGTCCCACAAACCAAACAGGAGAAGCCCAACATAACAGCCCAGCCCTCATCACATCCTATTTTGTAATATGGAGACAACTGTGAAACAGCTAACTACTTTTTATTCTTGTTTTCTTAGACCACGATGAGTGGGAAAAGAAGATGCTGATTTTCCAGCTTCCAAACACTCAAAATTCACTTGCCTAATATTGTCTGGGAGCCTTAGCTTCAAAACTATGTGGCTGTGAATGCTCTGATGTTGTGAATTCAGATGAGATGAACACAGTAAAAAAGCATTTCACCCTCTGGATACCCAGGATATTTAGTGACAAATTATTTCACTATTTTGTCCAGTTCAAAGCACACACCTCAGGCATTGCTATTCCATAGTCTATTCTTTACAAGCATTCATCTCAGTTGCCTTGCAGTGCTATTTGCACTATACCATTGCTCCCTACCCCAAAAGATGCAGCTACCAAACAGGAATCTCTGTGCCAACTCTATCACTCCACTCTTTAAAATCCTGACACTCAGCCTCCTGTTTGAGGGGAATCAATACATGATCTGGCCTGGATGGATAGCAATTAATCGATGTGACATTTTACAATAAATTCAGAGCACTGGGCTAATGCTCAGAGTGGATTTATTTTGCAAATGAAACCTCCTACTGCATGAATTCTTGTAGTTGCAGTTTGCTGGAAGCTGCAAGAGTACAGCAGAGGGAAGTAGAGCTCAGTATTTGCCTTGTCTCTACCGTCTTTCCTCAATTGTTGCAGAGTTAGTGGACATTGTCAGAAACAAAATGCTCAGCCAGCTGGATCTTTGGCCTGATTAGTTGTCATATGTTAGCAATTGTTTTCAATACAAGTATATACTGATACAATCTTATTTTTCTATGTTAGCAGATATGGGAAAAAAAAAAAATATTATATTCAAGGTGATCTGGCAGAAGAGACAAGAAAGAAAAATTATCTATGGCTATGTATCCAGCTATTCAAGATGGTTGTTCTTTCTTGTTAATGCAAATGCAAGAACCATAAAGCATATGGTGAGGGATGCTCCATCACTTTTAAAGAACACTTCAGCTAATGTAGAAATGAATTATGCTGCATTCCATAATTCAGGGATTAGATTTTTGAACATAATTAAGCATGGTCTTTGAGACACAGGTACCTGTGTTCAGTTTGTCTATTTCAGAAATAAAATCAAGTAGCAAGCTATCAAAAATATTTCATGCAAGCTCTTTAAATAAAAGGGTCTGCTGAAAATTTGCATAATATCTTACTTGTGAAATATAAAAACTGTCATAAATCATAATTCAATTTATAAGACAATTAAAGGCATGTGTTTCTGTTCTCTTTTACGGTTCTCGGAAATCATTATCTTGTGTAGCTGGAGACAGAGGGGCTAAAGAAAGCAGAGAATTAGAATAGAATTAGCATTAGAACAGAGGGCAAATATCAGACAGTCACTTCCTTCACATATTTGTTTTTTCTAGCTGTCCTGAGCTCAACTGAAATAGCACAGCATGCTCCACATTCCTCAGAATTTCTTATTTTCCTTAGGACAGAGGTTGCTTTCTGTGTCTCATGGGACTCAGATGGTTTTGCTGCAATTAACTGTGAGAGATTTTCTGCCATTTTAGTCTCTTTGGAGCTTATGATACTCAGTAAATCTCTCTGATGAGGTAAAGAAAACCCTGTAAAGAGGATAGAATGTTGTTTATAAAACTTACCTAAACACTATTCATAACCTCTCATTTCAAACAAGGCAAAGGCATCCCTTAAGTTAGGAGCAGTATTTTTCTAATGTGCCATGTTCTTAAGGTATGCTTTTCAAACTGCACTGCCATAAATGTAAACATGTCCTGGTCCCACCACTGGTTTTATTGTATGCCAGAACATATCAATCTTTTGTTGGTTACAAATAGGTCAGGTCTAGAAATATTGTAAAACTAGAAATCACGAACCAAGAAAAGAAATACTTTTTTCAAGATGTGTAGTGTGGATGCTGCATTACTTGAATCTTTATATTTTACCACATTCATAGACTTTGCAATAGAGCAGATGGGGCAGCAGGAATCTGGGAAAATGGCAGTTTGGTCCCACACTGAGCAGTGAGAGAAAAAGGCCCTTTTCCCTGCAAAAGCCCAGCTCTGGTTTTACCACTCATTTTTACTAAACTGACTGATCTTTTACTCCAGCTAGTATTATTATAGCATGTCACACGGTGGCAAAATTGTTAAAGAAAAAGCTTCACCTTATTGGAGCTACTAGTGATGTGGATGTTTGTTTCTGCAGAATTTAGTTTCTTATTTCTGGAGGTCAAAACAGATAAAGATATTCAGGACTCTCTACTGACATGGAGCTCCATTTCTGTGTCTCCAATTCAACAGGTCTCACTCATGTCGTGCTTTAAATCGTTATATCCCAATTAAAATATACCAGCAACACATCTCTTCAGAAGAAAATGCTTTTAGTTCAACATGAGATATATGACATTTGGGGAAAAAAGGCTTGACTTGCGTAGTTCTGATCTCAGCTGCTGATTCAGTGCTGTTTCTGTGATCAATCTTTTTGCTCATGGTTTGGGTTTATGTAAGTAGACCAGTATTGTTTCTAACATTTTGGTTTTTCACCCGTTTGCTTTACAGAATGGTTTCAGGGATATAATTAGGAATGCTCTGTGAAAAGTGTATTCTCAGAGGGTTTGTGGTCAGTTCTGCCTGAGGTAACCACCAACAGCCTCTATCAGCTTAATGATGTCTACTGTTGGCAGTGCTTCTGCCAGACAGTGAGGTTAATGTCAGGAAATAAAATCTGCTTAGTAAACACTGTAAAGAAAACAGGTTATATGTTACTGTGCTTGCACCAGCTATTCCTCTCTGGGGCTTTATTTTCAAGTTTCATTGTTTAAATTTTGGTTGTTCATGCATGGTTAAATTTATACAAACTTTGAAGAAGCTCGAAATGATAGAGCTGAAGAGATAAAAGATGTCTGTCAGGTGTTTGGCTCCTAGTCCATACTTCCACTAGCATAGGAACACTTGTCTGATCTCAGCTACATTTCTTAGGTAAGAGACACCTGCCACACACATTTCACCTTTAGAAGGGTTTCTTTAATACCCAATGTCATTTTCCCTAAAGGAAAACCACTGCAGAATTTAACAGCAATAGCTGTAGAGAACATCATAGAAATTACATTTCTATACCTGCAGGACTGAATGGAGATTAATATAACTTACACATTCCTATCAAGGTGTTTTATTGCATTTTATAGGAAGAATACAATTTTCTCTTAAATTATATGGGATAGTTTAAAGAACAAGGTTGTAATTTCCTTAACAAATGCTTTTAAGACCTTCCTATGATAGTTCATGTTTTAAATTTCATCATTTTCTCTATAGCTTATTTAGGCAAGTGTGGCCACCCGTACGTGACGAAACAAATTAAAAAGGGCACATAATGTTCCAGTTTCAAGTACATGGGTGGATGGGGTTGCTTAATATACATATATCATACTCTTCCAAACTATCAAAGACCTTTGCATCAATTGGGTGCAATATATTAACTCAATTACAATGGAAACACAGATCAAAGAATGTAGCTGGGAGGTCTTGTTAAAGTATGAGACTTCATTAAAATGTTACTGGTTTTGATTATACTGGATTAAAGTGTCTGAAATTTCTCTTAACTTCTTCATATCTCCAGAAAAGAAAATTCTACTGGGTAGCTGTAAGTTCAAGGTTTCAGACCTTGTTTTTCAGTGTTGTTATTAAAGTGGACTTTTCATAAATTGGTAAAAACCACCAAACTTTTTAACCAATTGTGGCTAGCACAGACCTTTCCCGTCAGAATTTTCCTTCTCTTCCTTCTGTGTTCTATAAACAAAGATAAAGTTTGGATGTTATTAAAAACAGTTCCTCGGGTTTGGACAGTTCAGGCCTGGCCAGCTAGGCCTACGGGGAGGGTTTGAACTGGCCAATCTGGGTGACCTTTCAAGAACCTATATAAGCCAGAAACAAATAATAAAAGCCCCCTTTTCCCTATGCTATGCAGAGAGCAAGTCTTCATTTCTCAACAGTGGCTCACAGCGACAACCAATTTTTGACATTGGATATATAATCACATTTGCGCTTCAAATTATTTCCTTTTTTTTTTTTTGTGATTTTTGTTTCTGGCTTTTACTCAGTCACATCCATCTCGGAAAGACTTCAGTTTTTCAAAGGAAATAATAAAAGAAACCCCCCTACTTCTCCTCTATTTAAAAGAAATAAAATCATTTAGAAATTGCTTGTTTATGTCATGGGATGAACACATGGAAAGGTACAAAGTCCAGTTTTTTCCCCTGGCAGAGCAGTGCTGAGCTTTCCAAGGAAAGGCGTTGATGGGGAGCAGTTTCTGTGTGCTGCAGTGCTCACCCGATCTATTTCTGCCTCTCCAGACAAGAAACAGAATACACATGTATGCTGAGCACTGCTATCAGTGGTAATAGCCCTCTAAATTGGAAACAATCATTGTAAAGACACCTAACAGGCATTCTCTGGTACATAATAACAAGATTGAGATAAAAATCACTTCTCTTAATTCGTTTACTTTCCTGTTGCTACACATGATGTCAACGCTTGTTTGTAATTTTATTAAAACGGTGACACACCCCCTGTTGTGATGCAGGAACAGTGAAAAGTTTGCATATTGCTATCTTGCATATCCATCGTATTTTGTGCTTGGTATTGATACAGACACGTTTAATCTCTCCGCAGGTGCCAGGGTAGAGTCCAGCGCTGTCCCTGCCTTTGTTGTGAGGAGCCCCATTCCACAGGATTTAGGCTTTCAAGGTGCATAGCTCAGCACGAACTTAACAAAACATGAACTCATTC
The DNA here is from genome assembly GCA_013398955.1 of Callaeas wilsoni. Taxonomy (NCBI): domain Eukaryota; kingdom Metazoa; phylum Chordata; class Aves; order Passeriformes; family Callaeidae; genus Callaeas; species Callaeas wilsoni. The sequence goes on from VWPU01011876.1 coordinate 122,320, forward strand.
AGTAACTCAATTGATTTCCTTCTTTACTGTGTACGTGTTTCTAAATTACAGTAAAAATAAAGCAAAGAGCATGCATTTTCACCGTAACTAGAACACAATTTTAAGAGCACTGATGCCTTCTCTCCCCAGTTGGCAGTGTTATGGATCTCCCCACAGATCTGGAAAGGCTGAGGATGAGATAGCAAGGAAGTAGTGTATTACAGATAAAAAGGGAATAATTCCATTCATTTATGGATTGTTTCAGGGATTCTGAAAGACTCCGCTAATACTGGCTATTAAGATAGAGAAGATGGGGAGGAGAGAAAATCAATTTATTTCTCAATCTACTTAAGTGAACAAAGAATTGCGTGTGAAGCTGAACAGAGCAAGTCAACAAAGCTCACACCAAACGAAAAAAGAAATGCAGCTTTATTTTGCATAATTGTGTCTGAATCACAGAAGATTTGACAGAACCTGTTCTATCCTAAGCCCCAAGGTCTTATTTAGGCAGAACACAGTATCAAATACCCTGTAATGTGTTTTTTCTGAGGTAATCTAACATCTCACGGGATATCACGCAAGGGGACAGCACAAGCAGTTGAGTGGTTTTGTTAGTTTATATTCAGTCTTTGAAGGACTTATTCCATCTGTCTGTTGAAAGCTGCGACAGTGCACTGTCAGATCTCTCAGGTTTTTTGGGGTGGCTTCCTTATCTCTAAAATAGGAACGAAATAAGAAATATTAGTGCTTTTCTGGTAAGAGAGAGATAAGGCTTAACCTCTGAACACTTGTAAAGGTCTTCAGAGGACACTTCAGAAGTGCCTAATGCTATAAATTCTGGTTTTGTAAGGTATTTTACTACCATTATAGTATTAGGAGTGTGACCTTTTAACCTTTATGCACATATGGAACCTGACATAATGGAGGCTCATGGAAAACCTTTCATGACCAGCATTACCTGTGCAATTGAACATCAGACTTTGCAGAAACCTAAAGGAATCGAGCTATGATTCAGCAGCAGAGTAAGTCACTCCAAATTTTGCCTTCCTCATAAAAGGTAAGGGTCTAGAAAAACTGTGACCAAGATTCCCTCAAATCACAATGTTTTATCTGAACAGAAATAAGTTGCATTTACAAAATTGCTGATATTAACAATATAGTAATAGCAGGGTAAATGCCTTGAGATAAGAATTAAGATTGCCTGCTGAGCATCCAAAACTCTACAGCACCAGCAGGCACTAAAGCAGTAAGATGCTTAGAAAAACAGCTCCACATCTGATAGGGAAAAGCACAATAAATCAAAGATAAAGTAAACTTTCTGGATAACCAGGAGCGTTTAGTGCCGTTCTGATTAAACTCCTCTACAGGAAATGAGTAAACACAGCCTCCATGCTTTCCCGTCTTCCTGCCAATTTACATCTTAATGGATAAACTGGTTCAGGTTACTCATTTGGCAAAGCAAGGGATTGATTTGCAACTTTTCATTTTGACTGCGCCCATCAACTTCTGCAGGGCTGTTCAGGGCAACTGAGCACAGCCATGCGCAGGCATTTAAAGATTAACAGGCCTTTGCAGCATTCCAGGGGGATGACAGAGCCATCCAAATTCATTATTTTTTTTCCAGTATTTCACACACATTACAAGTGACTGCTGCAGTTATTACACTGGTGGCTTTTCAGAAATCTTGCAGTTTAGTTCTGGGATACTGGGGTTTTTTCCCCTCGAAGACCTGAGTTGTGACATTATGGGAAAAATCTCCAATTTCACTGAAAGTGTATTTTTTGTCCTTGTGTTTGTAATGCAAAGCCTTGAAATGTGAGCTGAGTTACAAAGGATCATTTGTTCAGTTCACTACTTAGCGTGAAAGCAAGCGCAGTGTCAGGCAAACTAAGGTTTTTAGAGGAATATGATACCATTCATATGCTCTACCTGGAGGAGCACAGAATGCCTGAATTCCTGGATAATTTTTGTACACTTGATGAGTGTGAACTCATGGGACTCCATGTTCCTTCCACCTCCCAGAGGACATTGTCACCTCAGAGGAGAAGGGATGTCATTGTCTGGGGACAACACGGACAGACCGCGGTAACATCGTTCTACAGCTCCCCTTCGGCATCCTCTCAGTTTTGGGTGCTCGTGATCTGCATCTCAATCTTCTCCTTCTGTTTAGGAGGTCATGGACAGCATCCCAACCTTCCCCCTCAATTTAGGGGGTGATTGACAGCACCCCGTTCCCCCTCAGTGCTGGAGGTCATGGACAGCCCCCCAACCTTCCCCCTCAATTTAGGGGGGGATTGACAGCACCCCGTTCCCCCTCAGTGCTGGAGGTCATGGACAGCCCCCCAACCTTCCCCCTCAATTTAGGGGGTGATGGACAGCACCCCAACCTTTCCCCCAGCGCTGGAGTTCATGGACAGCACCCCGTTCTTCTCCCTCAATTTAAGGGTGACACAGCGCACCCCAACCTTCCCCCGCAGTGCCGGAGGCCATGGACAGCACCCCATTCTTCTCCCTCAATTTAGAGTGACACAGCACCCCAACCTTCCCCCGCAGTGCGGGAGGTCATGGACAGCACCTCATTCTTCTCCCTCAAGTTAAGGGGGAGACAGAGCACCCCAACCTTCCTCCGCAGTGCCGGAGGTCATGGACAGCCCCCCGTTCTCCTCCCTCAATTTAAGGGTGACACAGAGCACCCCAACCTTCCCCCGCAGTGCCGGAGGCCATGGAGAATGGAGAGCACGCCATTCCCCCCGCTGGTTTGGGGGCGTTGGGCCGCACCCACCCACGGCCCCGCGCCCCCCCGCCCGCGGGCTCCGCCGGCTGCCCCTGGCTCAGGGAAGTTCGCGCCCCGGGGCCGCGGGTTCGAGCCCCGAGAGGGGCGGCCGGTCCCGGGCCCGGTCGGGGCCGCTCCCGCCGGTTCTTGCGGAGGGTCCCGGCCGGGCAGCGGCGGCCGCGGGCCCAGCGCACATGTGCGGCCGCCCGG